>PVJA010036607.1:0-20969 GCA_004027025.1 Myocastor coypus
CCCTCCTAGGAGAAAGTAAGGGCAAGTTTCTTTTGCCTTGCCTTGCCCTTGCCCCCCTCCCCTCTCTCTCTCTTTCTCTCTCTCTCTCTTTCTTTCTTTCTTTCTTTCTTTCTTTCTTTCTTTCTTTCTTTCTTTCTTTCTTTCTTTCTTTCTTTCTTTCTTTCTTTCTTTCTTTCTTGTAGTGTTTCCCAAAACATAAAACATTTCTTTAACACTGACTACACAGATTTTTAGGTGGTTCCCTGCCAGATAATTCAATGCACAGTGATAAAATAATACTCTTCAATTATCTTTCAAACTTTCTGTAAAGACAAAGCATGACATATAACACCTTCTTAACATTTATAATCTCCTTTTTTTGTGGAAGATAACTGTTTTTTTAAGAGCACAGGCCCCTAATCAAGTTTACAGGTCATGCCTAATGGTTGTAGAAATATAGGATCTGCTATCTCCAACTTCAGCAATTTCAAAGAGATTCTTTATTTGAACCTGTCTATGGTTTCTGCACAAGTTTGTATTTAAAAGGATCTTGTAATGTTCCTCTCTTCATAGGAAGATTTATTATCTCATGGTTGCAAGTAGGAGCCACTTGGTGGAAGGGGAAGAACGCTGTAGGCCTCATGGTGGCAAGGGAGTACAGAGGGCACAAAAAGATAGGGAAAGAGGCCATGGATAGGAATACATCGTTGTAGGTTACATCCTGGTGACATACTTCTTCCAACCAGGCCCATCTTCTAGCAGCACATCCTGCTCTGGACTCATCAACTCATGGATTAATTCATGGATGGGATTAGCAGTCCAGGAGCCTCTGAACACGTGAGCCTTTTGGGCAATATTTTTTTTAAATTTTATTTATTATTATTTTTTTCTTGTTTCAGAACCTTTGTTTGTTTATTCACTCATTTTTATGGCTGGCTCAGCCCACCCCGAGGGCAGGGCTGGCACAGCATGTGGTGCCAGGGATTGAACCGTGGTCTCTGAAGAGACCTCCCCAAGCAGGCACTTTAGACCACTGAGCCATCCCCCCGGGCCCCTTGGGGAATATTTTTAATCAAAACCATAACAGACAAGTTTTTGTTGCTCAGACTTCCAGTTCCAGAACCTCACTTTCAAGGCTCCATGCTGAGATCTCTAAACATTTCTCGACAAAGGGAAAAACTATTTAATAATATGCCAAATATAACTCTGATGGTCTAAGACAAAAGAACAAGACAAGTTTATTTCCTTTGTGTAGTTTCCCTAATACCAAAAGCAGTCTCTCCTAATACCACTCATTCTGCCATGCTGTGACACCAGCTGAGTGACTAGTAGCTCATTTTGGAAGATAAATATTTTACTTTCTAATAGTATATATTTGTGTATATATATTGATTACATTTATCATGGAGAGTTTGAACGTGTACTCAATATAACACATCTTAATCTTTTTTGTCCCATTTCCCTTCTATCCCTCCTGGCTCTCTCCAACTCTTGGTCCCCTTCCTATTTGAAAAAGTGTCTTTGGTATGTTTTGTCCATGCTCTTTAAAACTCCTTCCCATAATCTCCTCTCCACTTCTTCCATTTCTTATTCACCTTCTCACTTGGAAAAGATCTTTTTACTTTCTAGTATCAATTGTTTTTCAGTATTTTTCTCTTTATTTATATTTTGGATTTCTTGTACAAAAGAAACAATACAATATTTACAATTTTGTAATAATTTATTTCACTTAACATTATGGTCTCCATTTATACATAAATGCCTGAAGTTTATCCTTCCTTATAAAACTGAAGTATTTCTTGTATGTGATTACATTTTTCCCATCCATTTATCTATTGACAGGCTCACAGACCATTTCCAAAATTTAGGTATTATAAAATGTGCTGCTAGAGATATGGATATGTGTGTATCACTGTGATATGATTAATTACACACATATGAGAAAGTTCCTAGAAGGGGAGTAGCTGGAATATCAAGTTTTAGTTTTTTGAGGACTCCTCATTGAGACCTCGATAGTGGTTGTACTAGCTTACATTCTCAACAATGTAGAAGGGTTCTTTATATATAGCCTCATATGCATTTGTTTTTTTAATTTCCTGATTACAGACATTCTTTGTCCAAAAAAAAAAAAAAAGAAAAGAAAGAAAGAGGCTGGTGAGATTACTTATTGTTCTAAAGCACCTGCTTAGGCTAGCTTAGGCAGGTGCAGGGGACCATGGTTAGATTCGTGGCACCACATACTATGCCAGCCCCACACTCAGGGTGGGCTGAGCCAGCCAAATAAACAAAACAAAACAAAGCATTTTTGGGATTCAGATCATATCTCATTGTTGCTTTAATTTGTATTTCTCTGATGAGCGATGATGTTGAACACTTCATGTATTTATTGGTAATATGTACTTCTTTGGAAAAGTGTCTATTCATTTCAGTTATCTAGTTTTTGACTGAGTCTTTTACTTTGAGGGGGGGTTCCAACATTTTGAGTTCTTTGTATATTGTAGATGTAAATTCTCTGTCTGAGTAATAGCTAAAATCTTATCTATTCTGTATGTTGCCTCTTCACTCAGTTGATTGTTTCCTTTGCCATGCAGTTTTCTATTTCATATGATTCCATTTGTTTACTCTTGGTATTATTTCTTATGCCATTGAAATTCTGTTCAGAAATCCTTTCCTACACCTATGTTGTCAAGACGTTTTTACATTTATTGATTTGTATACATTGAACTTACCTTGCATGAAGGATGAAGCCTAACTGATCATGCTGTGTGATGTTTTACACGATTTGTTGCATTCTAATTGCCAGTATCTTGTTGAGAATTTTCATATCTATGTACATTAGAGAAATTGGTATGCAAATCTCTTTTTTTGGTATCCTTGTTTTGTTTTAGGATTAGAGTAATGCTAACTTCCAGAAATGAATTTGAGACTATTCTTTTCTTTTCAATTTCATTATAGAGTTTTATAAATACACTCGATACCCCAAATTTGAATGAGTTACATTCCTAGAGTACTAGCAAATTGTAAAACTCCATGAATTTCAGCTATGGTGAGAAAAATGCCAATAAGTGCCTGTCTTATAGATTAAACCCTAAATATACTATGTCTCCCACAGTTTTACAAAGGGGAGTGATGGCAGGGTAGTAGAGTGAGAAAAAAAGAATCAAGTTTTATCATGTGCAGGTACAAATTCCTTATGGCAAATATGATCATTATGCATGCCTAAAATGTTCCAATAAACTTAATTAAATTTTAGAAAGCATTAGGTGCAGGACATTATTGTGGCATTTTAGAAATAGTAATATACAATGCATACTGTGAAAGGGAAAGAATCTGTTCAAAGGAAAGGAAAAACTGGGATGAGGAAAAGGACAGGAAAAAGGAGGGACGAGGAGAAAGATATATTTATGTATGGATGCAGTATGGCTTGGATACTTGTACTGTTGATTCCTGCTGGTCTACAGAGGGGAGCAGTCAATGCTTAAAATTTTCTCTTGTTCTTTTTTAAATGCATTTAGGACAGAGCATACAGGGTCTACAGGGTCTCACTCTGTAGAACTGACTCATAGTAATTCTCCTGTTTACAGCCTCCCAAGTGCTAGGATTACAGGTGTGTACCACCATACCCAGTCTCAATCACTGTCTCCATGTACCCCCAGGGCTGGGCTGGCATGGCACACTAGGAACCAAACCCTGGCTACTGTGCTCTGCCTAATTAGTCCGCTGAGCTATCAGCCCAGTCCCTTTTCTTTTTTTCTTGTCATTTGAAGTTTTTTATAATCTTTTCTCCAATTTTTTATGCTTCTATCTGGTAATCTGAACAACTAATTTGCACACAACAATATGCAATACAGCAACCATTGTTTAGCTTCTATCGATTTGTTCAGTGAAATTCTGTATTGTTTCTATTTTCTTTTTTTAAATTTTGTATTCTTTTTATTTTATTTTTTATTTTATATTCTTTTTAGACAGTAAGTAGAATTTTGAAAAGAAAGAGCAGAACTGAGGACATTCTAGTTAACTATACATGATACCTCAACCTTGTTATGATGCACAAAAGCTGGTACATCTGCCAGAGCTAAGTTAGAGGACAGTAGCTAATCCGAGCAGAGAATTGAATAACACTCTCCAACTGGCTACTTGCAAACTTCCTCCCAAAGAAAAGTAATTGTAGACGATATTTGTAGTTTCCATAAAACTGCAGGACTTTCTAGGAACAATTATCAGTTAGGTTCTAAGGAAAAATTCATGAATGACTAAGACCCCCAACTCTGAACAGTGACTATGGTGGTGGCATGATGTAGTTGTATTAGATCTTTTGTGAAGTTTCTGTAGAATCTGGCAGTAAATCCACAAGGTTCTGGGATTTTCTTAACTATTATTATTTTTAAAATTGATGATGACTGCTTCAAATTAATTGTCCTTTGGCTGGGAAGATAGCTCAGTGGCTTACACGCCTATCTGGCAAACACATGCTCCTGAGTTTGATCCCCAGTACCAAAAAAATTGTCTTTCGTTGGTTTATATGAGGTTTTTATGTCTTGTTAATTGATACATATCTAAGAATCTTTCTATTTCTTGTAAGTTCTCCAATTTATTGTCATATAAGTTTGTGAAATACTTGGTAATCTGTGCTTCACCAATGTCAATTTTGATTTTGCCTTTTTCATTTCTAGTTGCACTGATTTATGTTTGTTCTTTCCTTTTGTGATTGACTAAGGGTTTAGTACTTCAAAGAACCTGCTCATTTTTTTTCAATATCTGCATTACAAAAATCATGATTTATTCATGGCAACCATAACAAAATTGCCATCGTGTTCACAGATATTGCAGGTAAAATCATAATCATTTTATTTTGTGTCCAATAATCATATTAATTGATTTCATTAAACAAACATTGACATTTTTTCCAATCACTTCCAATTGATGTCATGAACATGTCTATAGCAAGAACCTGCTCTTTGATTCATGTATTCTTTGCATATTTTAGTCTTCATTTCATTGATTTATGCTCTAATTATCATAATTTCTTTCCTTGTACTAGTTTTGTATCTAGAGTGCTCTTATTTCTCTAGTACCTTGGTCTGGATTTGGATTGTTTTTGTTTCTCTATTACCTTGCTATTTTTTTGATGGGGACATTTATGGGTATAAACTTCCATCTTAGGACTGCTTTCCTTGTGTTCCATCACTTACCATATAATGTACTATTTGGTACAGGGTTTTGCTACACAGCTTGGACTTGTACAGATCCTCTTGTCTCAGCCTCCCCAGCACTGAAATTACAGATGTGTGCCACCAGGCTCAGCCTTGGTGACAGATGCAACATGCCCAGGGTTTCCTTGCTGGCATAGCATGCAGTGCTGGGGATTAAACCTGGGTCCTTGCACTTGCCAGGTAGGCACTTAGGCCACCTAGCTATCTCTCTAGCACCTCTTTCTTATTTCTTAATTTCTTTTGTGCCACATTTATTATTAAAAAGTGTGTTAATTTCTATTCATTGCATAATTTCAGTGGTTTCTTTTGCTATTGATTTCTAATTTTGTTGGACTATGATCTGATGAACTGCATAGTAAAATTTCAATTCTTTTGTACTTACTTAAGCATACTTTATTTGCTAATATGTGGTCTATTTTGGAAAACATTCCACGTGTTGGTAAGGATGTATAATTTAATTTATTCTAAGGTTTGGTTCAGCTATGATATTCCTTTATTGTTTTTTTTCTCTTGAACTCATCTATTTGTGTTAATGGTCTATTAAGGGCATCCAATATAATTTTACTGCTGTTAGTCTGATTTTTATTACTTATAGTGCTTATTTTATGAGGTTGAGTTCACTGTTGTTCGGTGCATATATGTTTATAATTGTTATTATTCCCTTTAGAGTGGTCCTCTCAAGCAATATTTAGTAACTGTTTTTGCCTCTTCTGATTCACTTGGCTTAAAATCTAGTTCATCTGAAAATAGGATAGCTTCTCCTCCTTCTCTTCAGGTTCCTGTTCCATGGACTGTTGCTTTCATTTGTTTGACTTTCAGTCGATGAATTTCTTTTTTTATATTTTTTGTTGTTTTTGAAATTATTTTTAATAAGAAACAACAATATGACAGTTTCAAAACATGTCAGTAGTACATTCACAATAATTGATACAAAGCATATTATTTTCCTCATAGTAGTTATACAGAGCACGTGATGTAGACATGATAAATTTTCTAATTGATATTGGTAAAAAAAATCTTCTCTTTGAACTGTTCCATAACTGCAGTAAACTGCAATTTTGGTGAAACTGATAATGTTGGCAGCTGTTGATTTAAGCCTTTTACACCTCAGCATACTAATCTCGCTTTACGTTTTATGCCTTGTAGTTAAACTTTTCTGCTGGATGCTAAAGGGCAAGTTAAAGCAAGACCTGTTTTTCCACTGCAGATTATATTCATGCATTTTTTTTTACTTCTGAAGTTATCTCTATATGTTTCTGCACTTGTCTGTCTACCTCAGATACTACTAATTCAGAGGTTTGGGCTGCATGATTACCATTTTCTTCCATGGTAGTGTCTCCTGTATTTGTTCTGGGTGGGCTTGGCACCTGAGATTGCATCTTGCTTCTTCGCTTTGTTGTTTTGTATAGCAGTGGTCTCTGCACTTTGGTGAAGTTATGCTGTTAATGCCTATTGAAATTTGGGTCTGGATGCACCAACCTTATTCCATCCAGATGTACCTATCTGGGTCTGGCTACTGTGCTCAGCTTGTTCCTACTGCAGCTTTTAGAAGAGAGCCTGCTATGCTTCTCGGGCAAAACGCTCAGCTCCAGGGTTAGCTGGTAGGGTCTCACTCCCAGCCTCTCTGCAGGGAGTTTTGCTTCAGGGTTCCACAGATGATGTGGAAGCTGGGTTCTGGGTGCAGGGAGGCCTGGTAAGTTGTGACCCTGGGCAGGGTTGGAGCTCTGGAGGCTGATAGATCTGGGGAGGAAAACACTGGCTGAGAGTAATCCTACCTGGACTGTGTGGCCTAGGAGGTGCGCATGGTGGGCCGAATTTCCTTTTGACTGAAGTGTATTTCTTGTATATAGCATGTTACTGGATTTTTCTTCTTAAGATATATTTAATACAGGATCTACTGGTCTACAGCATTTCACTACACAGATGGCACTTGCAGTGATCCTCCTGTTCATCTGCCTCACAAGTGCTGGGATTATAGGCATGTGCCACCATGCCCACTCTGAATCAAAGTCGCAATGCGTGCTGCGGTTGGAGCCAGCACAGCATGCTGGGGACTGAACCATGGCCACTGTGCCTCTGCCTAAGGTGACACTTTAGTCGACTGAGCTAACTGGCCAGCCCTGGATCTTTTTCTTAAATCTATTCTGATAATTTGTCTTTTGATTGGTGAATTGAGATCATTTATATTGATGGTTATAATTGATAGAGATTGCCTCATTCTTTTCATGATATAAGTTGACTGCTGCTGACTGCATTTCTTTCCCTTGTACTTAATTATTAGCCCTGCCTGGTGCATTCAATCAATTGAGGGATTTTGGCATTTTGGACTTCATTGTGTCTTTCTAGGGTATCTTTGGGAGTATAAATTTTTATTTTTATAGAGAATACAAAATATAGTAAGAAAAAGAAAACATTAGAAATACAGAATTTCACTACACAAAATGACAACAATGCAGCAATGGTTATTGTAGTGCATATTGTTGTCTTTCAATTAATTGTTGAGAATACTAGATGTAAGCTTATAAGGTTGGTGAAAAAATTAAAAAGGAGAAAAAATTTTAAGGATTAACTGCACTTTTCAGTAGATCAGCAAAAAATCAGTAGTACAATTATCCAAGCTATTATATATATATATATATATATATATATATATATATATATATGTATATACACACCTTTATTTCTTTTTCTTTGAGAATTTTTGTCACTTTTAGTTTTAAGAATTTTTTGTTAGTGGCATGAATTCCTTTAGATGTTCTTGTTTCTCCATCAGTTTTGCAGATAATTTTAGAGGATATATCTGAGTTGGTAATTTTCTTTTCTTTTTTTGCATTTCAAAGAATTATAATTTTTGTGTATTCTGAATGTTTTCTACTTAGCTTTACTGATAGTATTGAAAGGGGTCAGGGTGGAGGAAATGATATGATGGAACATCTACAATGAAAAACATCCTCTAATTTCAAAACAAGAATAGAAAATTAACAATAGTTTTTATATTACATACTGTTATCATCAAATTTATTGCTCAGATTACCAGATATAGGCATGCAAGGTTGACCAAGCAATTAAACATTAAGTCTTTACATTTACTAAACCTTATTTTTTTCCTTTTTAGTTTTTAAATTTATTTAAAGAGAATATAAAAATAATAGATGAGACTTTAGAGATACACATTTAAAATATGAAGATTGAAAACTGTTCAACCGTGCGTGTTCTATTACACATTGCCGTCCTCACTGAAGTTGCTTATAGCCACTTTTAACAAATGGTGGTGGCAAAAACTGCCTTTCCTCATGCTAAAAGCCAAAGGTAGATTCAGGTCTATCATCATGCACTAAACTAAAGTCAAAATGGATTAAATATTTAAACATTAAAATAGAAACATTCAATATGCTAGAAGAGAAAGTAGGTGGAAATCGTGAAGACATAGGGCTAGGCAGAGAGTTTATGAACAAAAACCAAGCTGCACAGGAAATACTTCAAAAAATCAACAACTGGGATCTCATCCAATTTAAAAGTTACTGCACATCCAAAATTAAGGTATATACTTTAAGAAAGGACAGAGAAAGGAAAATTCATTATCAAAGCAGTGTCTTTCTTGTGTTTTGCCTTTCATATATAATCACGGATTAGGCTTTTTCTTTTAGGGCTTGAAACACTTGATACCAAACTCTTTTTGACCTTAAGGTTTGTATTGAGAGGTACATAGTAATTCTCACAGTTTTACATTGCTTTTCTTCTAATAGCTTTTAAAATTCTGGTTTTGTTTTGGATTTCTAGTATTTTGACATAGCATGGGATGGTTATTCTCTGAGCATAGGTCTTTTTTTTAATGGCCACCCCAGCCTGCCCTGAGGGCGGGGCTGGCACAGCATGTGGTGCCAGGGATCTAACTGCAATTCTTGCAGCTGCCTAAGCTTTCCTAAGCAGGCGCTTTAGACCGCAGAGCCAACTTGCCGGCCCCTCTGAGAATAGGTATTTGTTGCCTGTCAATTCTTTTTCCATGTTTTGAAAGTTTTCTGCTATTACTTCTATAAACAGGTTCATATGTCCTTGCACTATCTGCTGACTTGCTTTTTCTTTGGCAAGTAATCTTAGAGTAGTCTTATTTGCATCATATAGCAGCTATGGCATCTACTTTTAAGTTCTTATTTTTAATATGTTTTCATTAATTGATCACCAATCACAGTATCTGCTACATCTGACCCTCTGTTCTCACATGGGTCGCTCATACTGTGCATACTTAAAATGCAACACTTGACTCTTGAATTTCTGTTTGGAACTTTTTTGTGTACTCTAATTCTTTTCAGTGATGGGCAGTCATGATTTATCTCTCTTTCTTTAACTCTTCTACTTTTTATTTGTGTCCTCTCTAGACTCACCTATCATTTCTTTTATTAGGTTCATTATGTTTTTAATGGTATGTACTTTGAGTTCGCCAAGCAGTTCATTGATCCATTTTGTTGACTCATAGTTATTCTTTCAATTTTTTGTAACTCCCCTTCTTTTAACCACCTCTTTTTTTTTTTTTTTTTTGGCTTTTTGAGACAGGGTCTCACTGTGCAGTTCAGGCTGGCTTTGAGCTCACTTTTGTAGCCCAGGCTGGTCTCAAACTCGCAGCGATCCTCTTGCCTCAGCCTCCCAAGTGCTGGGATTACAGGCGTGAGCCACCACGCCCAGCTTAACCACCTCTTTATAGGCTTTGAGGGAGTTGGAAATTTTGAGAAGCACTTTATTACCTTGTTTTCTCATATTGCTTTATTTTGTTTGTTTGTTATGTTGAGCCTGTGTAATGATTATAGTAGGTGGCTTTGAGCTAGTGTGAAGACTTGTTTAATTAACCACTTACCAGTCTAATTATGTAAATACAAAATGATAAAAAATGGTGTATTTTTCATTAGTTTCATAAGATGATGAGAAATATACAAGATAAAATTTTTATTTATTTTTTTAAGAATAGAATATTTATTGGGAAAGAAAGCTTCTCTCCAAGGGGGAAACAGAAGGGGAGCCCGAGGGGGTTTCCCCTGAAATTGTCTCTCTTTAGGGGTCTTATAGGTCAAAACCATGTGATAAGGCAGGCCCAAGGTGAAACTAGGGGAACTTGCTTAGGTGGTCATGAGGTGGGACAAAGTCATGGTTGACCAATGAGATAATAAGCATCACTGCTCAGGTAACATTGATTAAATCAGGAGCAAATTGGGAAGCAAGTCACATAGCAAGCTGGCATGAATACAGAATAAGGGTTCTTCCTGTTGAGGTTGAGTTTCTGGCTCGTTTAGGCTCTTTTAGGGCAATCAATACTCATTTGGAATATCAATCCCTGATACTTAACTTTAAGTGAGTGGGCTGCTGCATTTCTTTACTCTTTTGTTTTAAGAACTGGCCCACAGGTGGGGTACCTGTCTCTCGCAAAGCTGCATAGTCAAGTTGTTTTCCATATTGTCATGGAGGGCCTGGCCCTATCTGACTGCCTATAATATTTCTATCTAATTTGACTGTCTACAACATTCCCCCCTCTGAAGAAGTAACCAGAACTGCAGTGAGGGAATTATGGGCGATGACCGCTCTGGCTTCTTTAGGCAGAAAGGCGTCGTAGTTGTAATGGACAGTCAGAGGTACTCTTTAGAGGGTCTATCTAAAGACCCTTGATAGATGCTAGGCACTTTTATCTTGGGTAGACATATAGCTTTGAGTTTGACACTTTTCTGCATTCCATTTTGGCTCTAGTAGGTACACAGGCCATGTACATGTGCAGAACAATATTAAACAGCTTTTTCTCAGTGTATATGGATCAAATATCTTCCAGTGTTTAATGATGCACTCTAAAGAGGTAAGTGACTTTGTCTGTGAGATTCCCATATCTCCATCCGTGATCTCAGTGGATGACCTCCAATTGATGTGGGAAGAAAAACTGATCTTTTAACCTGGAAAACACTTGGATGAGTTCATGTTCTCTAAAACCGAAGAATGAATTTTAGGAACAAGATGGAGGTTTAAAATAGAATATTTATTGGGAAAGTTTCTGTTCAAGAGGGGAACAGACGGGAGGCCCGAGTGGGCTGCCCCTACAACATAAAAATTTTAGCAAATTGATTCAATATAAAAATCATTGAAGAGTTTGAGGAGTGTTGGGATTATGTATTCTATAAATTTCTTTTTAAAAATAATTTCTCTGTTTATTTCAAGAGAACAAAGAATTAACTATCAAATTCTGTACAAAAACATGGCATTAGAGCTGAGGGGACCCCACAGGCCAGCCCCCTTCCCACATCTGAGTCCAGGGCCCCCCTAATTTGTCAAAAACCAAGACAAAATAAAAAAATGCAAATTCTGGAAAAATTATTATGAAAACTCCTAGGGAAGACCTTCCTGGGCAGCTGTCTTCTTACCCAGGGGCTTGTAGTGGGTTCAAAAAGGTCAGACTTAGAGTTTGACATGGTGGCGTCTGGGGCTGGTCAGAGGGGCCTGGGAAGGGGAGAGATCTCTGGCCCTGTCACAACTTATGGGATGCTCAAAAAGTTTATTAAAAATTGGAGCCAGAGAGTAGAAGAGAAAGGACTCATCAAAATCAAAACCTAAATAGTGACCAGGGTATAGCTGAGAAGCACAGTGCCTGCCTGGGGAGGGCAAGGTCCTGAGTTCGATTCCCAGTTCCAAAATAAAAGCAAAGACAAAACAGTGGAAAGATTTTGTTGTTGCTGTTGTCTTCTCTAAAAAGCAGAAAACTAGACAACGGCCCAGGTCTTGAGTTCCCCAAGACGTGGGTCCTCCCTCCCAGCCCCCAAACCAGGCAGAAGCAGGCCTGAGGAGTGGGGAGAGGTGGGTTCTTTAAAAAGTCACTCCTGGATGGAAGGCGCCATCTTCTGTCACCTTCCTCTGCTCCTGCTGCTGTCTTCATGACCACCAATGTGGAGTGGGGAGCGGGACCAGGGCTATGCAGGCAAACTCAGCTTCTTCCCCTTGAGGACTTCAGTGATGTAGAGGTAGAAGAAATCGCAGTAGAAGACCATCTGGACCAGCCCAGCCACGATGGTGATGAGGTCGAAGAAGCCCTCAAAGTGGTAGTGCCAGCTTCAGTTGAAGAGATAGAGCATGCGGTAGATGCCCAGCATGAACAGCTAGTGATGGTCCCTGCCTCACCCAGCTTGCTCACCATAACAGCTGTGTGGCAGGATGGCCACAGACTCCAGGTAGATGGAGAAGGTCCAGGGGATCTCTAGAGGAGTGAAGTCATGGTTGACTGGGAATGCAAGGATGGCTATAGGAAAAACAAAGAATTCCACTCGGAACGTGTCATGGTTCCCATCATATGTGGCTTTGAACTTGCTGTGAGTCATCCAGACAGTGGTGAAAGAGCAAGCTATGTAGACCACCTTCATGCATGTGTTTGTTGTAATGTTATGTGTCAGGGCCGAAAGGAACAACAGGAAGACCCGATGAGTTTAGCTCAGAGGTCTCACTGACACTTCTTTCTCTCTAAGTAATTTTAGCTCAGAGGTGTCACTGAGACTTCTCTCTCTCTCTCGAAGTGAACCCTGACCCTCAGAAGTATCTCACTTTTTTATTTGGGGTCAAGGGATGCACTCAGGTGCATAATCACTTTAGTAACGAAGTGTTAGAATCTCTGACCTCCATTTGCCCAATGCTAGGTTCACACAAATACTAATTACAAAAGTTTCAAGCAAGGTAGGAGACTGCTAATGAAAAGCCTTCAGGGTAAGATGTTTATCTTTCTCGTGAATCTCAGCTTTCTAGGATTCCCAAACCACTGCTGTCCCTAGGCTTTCTTTTATTGCTCTTTGCCTCTTGAGATGCTAATTATATATCTCTATATGTGTTGTAGAGTGAGATGTAGTTGGTGAACAAGTCCAGGTAGCGGGCGATAAACACCACAGCAAACAGGACCTGGCTTTTCCCCCAAATCCTGGCATACTATCGGGACTTCCAGATTTTGAGCAGTAGCAAGATGATGGCTAGGAGGTGGGTGTTATCTCCCAGGAATGGAAGAGATTCATGGCTGGGGGTGCGGGCAAGGCTGAGCTGGGGGAGGTGGGCTGGCAGGGGCTACCCCGCTCCCAGCTGATGTTCCAGTAGGCAGTTGGGTTGAGGGCAGGAGCGAACCTTCTGTGGTATGGCGGTGGGGAGGGGAGGGACTCAGAAGGGTACTGAGGCCAAGCTTGTGGCACAGCCAGGGCTGGGAAGAGCTAAATTTCTTGTAAAATTCAGTGGTGAATCCATCAGGTCCTGGACTCTTGGTAGGTAGGCTTTTTAGTCCAAAAATCATCTCATTGAAATAACACCCCCAGCTGTCCTACACTTGGAGTAGTCAGTATGTAAACAAATATGCTAGTCAAGTGACATTTAGAGTAAACTGTTCAGTGTATAATGTCAGCTTTTCAGAAACTTACTTTGGACATAGCTAACAATTGCTATTTTCCTCTGTTCCCAGATCCAATCACTTTATTTGGAAGGAAGGTTCTTTGCCCTAGTATCCATATCTTCATGAATAGGCAGCCATATTGTTTATGATCCCCACTGCCCTGTATAATCCAGATATTGGCATACAGACAAAACCAATTGACAGCAACAGCTATATTACCGTGGCTAACATAGAAATATCAACAAAAGCAGTAGTGTCAAATACAAGCTGGATATTGACAAATGCTAAGAAATAATAATATACTACCTTGAGTAGAGATCTACAGTTACAGTATAAACACTAAGACAAATTAGACATCTTTGTACAGTAAATATCTATTCAATAGAAAACTTTAGCTCCATTAGTAATATAGCAGTGTTCAACCATAGTAAAATATATTTAACTAGAGCATAATAAAAACTTATTGGTTGCACTTGTGAGGATAGATACCGAGGACTATGAGCCTCAGTAAGGAAAAAATGGAAATTAATAGTATTAAATAAATATAAGTGAGAAAATCAGAGAAACATAAATAATAAAAAAAGTGTTGTGTAGAAAAAAGAGAAAATATTAAAGGATTAAAAGAGGGAAAGAAAAATAATAACAAGGACCGAATCAAACAAGTAAAGATTTTTTCTTTTTTTTGGTCTTTTTGAGACAGGGTCTCATTAGGCAGTCCAGGCTAGCCTTGAGCTCACTTTTGTAGTCCAGGCTGGTCTCGAACTCCCATCAGTCCTCCTCCCTCAGCCTTGCAAATGCTGGGATTACAGGAGTGTACTCCCATGCCCAGTCTAATTTTTAAAAGAAAAAAGAAAATGGGAGGTAAAACTCCAAATACCACCAAGATATAGAAATACAAAACAAATAGAATTAACCAAAATATCTCAATGCTGAATAGATAAAAAATAAATCCTGTGTGTTTCCAAATGAATGGTTAACTTCTATACCCTGTGGTCTTTGGAATCCATTGTCGTAGTTTTATCTACCCTGCTTTATAGCCTATGGGTTTATGATATAACTGCTCTGCTTAAGATATACCCATGGGAATTGTCAAAGCTGAGTTTGATATCCACGCTTCTTGGTACATGGAGAAGAAATCAGACCACTGGTGTCCTCTGGATGTAGAGAAGAGGCCAAGTGCTCAAAGAGATCTCTGGACTCAAGGCTATCACCTTTGGATCCAGGCAATCTCACTGTATCTGGCCTTTTGCCACAGTATGCAGGCCCTTTGTCCTTCTCTGGTTGAGCTTGAGTTTCTCAGGGCATCTGGAAATATCTGTATCTATCCTTTATCCCCTCCCAGTCTTGTTTTCCATGGCTGTTTCTCACCCAGTCACTGTGGTAGGATAACATTTCAGTCTTGGAGTAAAGTGGTAATGTATGTATGTATGTATGAATTTATTTATTTATTTAATTTATGTATTTGTCAAAGGGTCTCATTATGCAGCCAGGACTCCTAGTGATCCTCCTATTTTCAGTCTTCCTAGTGCTGGGATTACATTTGTGCACCACCATGCCTGGACTTGGTGGCCAGCTCAGCGTGCCTCAGGGGTGGGGCTGGTGCAAGGCATATGTGACCAGGTATCAAACTCTGGTCGCTGCACTTCCCAAAACAGGTGCTTAGTCCTCTGAGCTATCTCACTGGCCCTTGTAGGTATTTCTTATTAATTAATTAATTTTTGTGTATTTAGTACAAGGTCTTATGATGTAGATCGGACTTGTGGTGATCCTTCTACTTAGAATCTCCCAAGAGTTGGGATTACAAACACATGCCACCGTGCCCAGTCTCAACTGTCCTCTCATTGTGCCATACTGGCTGGGCTGCCATGCCTGGTAGGTATTTCTTTACCCAATTTTACAGGTAAACCCTGTCCCAAAATGGAACCTGATTAAACTGTCTCTCTGGAAATATGGCAGGCATTACACTAATTCTTATCAACTCCTATTCCACTATGATGAAGTCACTCATTTTATAGCCTCACAGTCTTTCTTTTCTTTCTTTCTTTCTTTCTTTCTTTCTTTCTTTCTTTCTTTCTTTCTTTCTTTCTTTCTTTCTTTCTTTCTTTCTTTCTTTTTTCTTTCTTTCTTTCTTTCTTTCTTTCTTTCTTTCTTTCTTTCTTTCTTTCTTTCTTTCTTTCTTTCTATCTTTTCCTCAATGACGTCAGATTTTGTAGCCCTTTGGTAAAGGCAACATTTCACTGTTAGAAGTTTAAGGTGTTGTTCTTCCTTATGTGATGTAGGTGGGATCCTTCTTCTGAGATGGGGTTCTTTTGGTTTATGATTCTGGAAGTTCTTATCCATGAACAGGTGGCAGGGCCTCTGGTAAGGAGACCAGAAGGCAATGGTAACAGTGTGTCATAGCAGATTGTTTATGTCTTGAATCAGGAAACAGAGACAGATTTGAGATATTAGATTTCTACAATCCCCACTTCCCTAAGTAGTATAGACACTTGAGCTAGGCAAAAATACTACAGACAGTCAGATAGGGCTGAGTAATTGAGAGAGCCAGGAGAAAGTTGAAACACATCTCAACTGTGGCTGGAGACACATTTGTTAGAAACCAAGATTTAATATAAAGATGTTATAACCAGGCCTATATACTTCCTTGAAGGATAGATACCAGACCTAATAAATCCTAGGTAGACATCAGTCACTCTAGTGAGGGAACAAGACCATTAGATCCATCATTTCCTAGAGAAAAGTCTTTCTTTTTTCCATGTATCCTTGTTATGAATCTTTTCCCCCATTGAATCACTATTACCTAAGTAACTATACCTGTATCCTTATTGCTTACTCGTAGATCAACCCATGTTGTTTCTATTTAAGTGTTACTGTTTGTGTCTAGTTGTCCCCCTAGTCTCATGCAGTCATGGGGGCAGCTTCTGGAGTTTGTGATTGTATATTGTGGGTGTGGGTGATGTACTTGCCCTGGGGTAGCTAATTGGCATTACAGTGTGAGAACAGGAGAGAGGCTAGCTGTTGCCTGAGCTGCTGCTACTCCCTTTGCGCTCTTGCTCTTTGCCATCGCCATGAAATTTTGCTCTCTGCAGTATGCCACTCTGCATTGAAGCCAGTGAAGTATCCACTGAAACCTCCACTAACTGTGAGCTCAATAAACCTTTCCTTCCTTCATTTTGGGTGTTAGGTATTTGTCTCAGCAACGAGGAAAACTGATATTTTTTAAAAAAGATACCATGCTTTATTTGAAATAGAAAATTCTTAGTATCTATCTAAGCTCCTTTTTTGGTCCTTGTAGTACTTATTTAGAGCACAGGATGCAGACATGATAATTTTTCCCAATCTTTATTGATACAAAACTCTTCTAATTGAACTAAGAAAAAGTAGTTGTATACATAGTCCAATATTCCATATTCATATTGGGTTACTGGCAGAACTGGCAATGTTGGTAGCTGCTGATTTAAGCCTTTTACAGCTCAACATACCAATCTAGTTTTACATTTTTTAAACTGTCCTAAATTGTTCATTGGGTTATGAATTTTACAAACGTCTTTTATGTTATTAGCAGTAACGGTGTAACAGGAGAGTATTGTGCCTTCTCCAAGCCACAGGTGAAAACCACCAATAATGTGGTGGAACTTGTGGCCCTTTCCAAGGCCATGACCCTTGCAGCCTGTAGATGTCAGCCCACGCATCTCCCTGTTCTTGTGGACTGGTTTGGTGACCCACTGGGTTTCAGGATTTCTTCTAATGGCTTTGTGGAATGGATCACTAAGGCTAGCCTCAAATAATTTGTGTGTAGAATCTTCACCAACTCAGTAAGAATTTAGAACTCTCAGAGACTCACAGTGGTGGCCAGCTCGCTCCTCAGCAACAGACTGAAGGCTTCATGTAAACTTCAGATGGTTAACGCCATGATGGACTGGCTTGCCGTAAGTTGCTCCCTTAGGAACTGGATATTTATGGCCAACACAGAACACACAAATCCTGTATATGACATATCCTTGGTTGGCCTTGTATCCTAGTCTTTGAGCTCTGTCTGGCAGGGTGGGATGAGGAACCCTGTGGAGTGCCAAGAGCTGGCAGTGCTGCCAGCAGTGGACCCCCCTCAGGAAGTGTATCACGTCGAACTGCTTCTTCCTCTACAGCTCCTGGATGTACTTGTACGCACCCATCTTGATTTACCTGATGGCTACTGCCAGACAAAAAGCCTAGCTTTACTTTTTATGCCTCATTGTTAAACTTTTCTGCTGGTTAGGGCAAGATAAAGCATGATCTATACAAGAGAAAATGTAACTTTTATATCTCCCAAGATCAGTCAGATGCCCTCAGGATTTATGTTGAAACCATGTACAGTGCTTTGTAGAACAATTGTTAGTGTCAGCCATCTGGATGAATCATGGCTGTTGCTTGACTACTTTGGTCACTGTGAAAGCCTAAGAGAAGGATTTATCTCTAGGTGACTCTCCTTAGACACACTACTTCATTTATCCCTTTCCTCTGTGTTCCCATAATCTCCTTGAACAGAAAATTTGGGACACCAGTGAGTTATAGGATGTTACAGCACAGGTTCTCTTATGTCCTGAGTCTTCACTGACCTTGAAGGGCTAGGGCCAAAATATTGTCTGTCCTGTAGCCCGTCTTCTCTAATTTTTGGTCTGTAAACTTGTGTTCTTAACCCTCCAGAAGAGAAAGTTAGTGATACTATTGCTCTGTAATGTAGGTACTTGAGATTAACATCACTGTTCTGACTATAAAATGTCTTAGACTTAACTTGGAATTGGTACTTTCCACCAATCATTGATATTCTAATAAATCCCTATAGAATGTGTTAAAAGCAGTTACACATTTTACACAGAAATTTAGAAATCTAAGCATATACAAAATTGTAGCCTGGCAATCCTATGGCATTTTTCCTTATCTCTTACTGTCTTTTAATAAACTTTTTTCTTATAAAACAACCATTTACTTGAGAGAGTATAGCAATAACTGAAATGACATTAGAAACAGCACAAATCTAAAAGACCACAATGACAGTCATTCCAAGGATAGTTTTAGGACTACACATTGCTATCGTCAGAGTGAAAAACATGGTGGAAATTCTTAGCACTATTGTCTAATTCATCCTGTGTATATAAGTGCATGATTTTTGCTCCTGCCATGTTTCCTATCTTTTCTGCTCACAGTCTCTTCATTGTTCAGTGCTTAACTTCTTGATTTCTACTCAGCTGTGTTATGCCCCTCTATTTTTATTTGTTCTTTTTAGGCCTTACACTAGGAAGAATATACAATATTTATACATGTACAAGTGTTTTATTTCACTTACAGGTATATCTCCAAGATACATCCACTTATATAGGAAGCCTTTTAGTTTATATTTTTTATAGCTGAGTAATATTCCATTACATAAAAGCACCACATCTTTTTCAACCATTCTTCAGATGATGGGCACTTTGGTTGTTTCCAAGATTAGGATATCACAAATTGGGCTGCTATAAACATAGGTGCACAGATATCACTATGATATGATGTTTTCAGTTCTTCTGGGAAAATTCCCAGTAGGGGGATAGCTGGATTGAATGGGATTTGCAGTAATAGTTTTTTTTTAAGGAGTCTTCACACTGCTTTCCATAATGGTTGCACCACTCTGCATTCCCACCAGCAGTGGAAAAGAGTTCCTTTTTCCCCATAGCCTCTCCAACATTTGTTGTTGATTGATTTGTTTATGATAGCCATTATTTCTGGGGTGAGATGATATCTAAATGTTGTTATAATTTGCATTTCACAGATGTTTAGTGATGTGGATGATTTCTTTATGCATTTATATAGGTTTGTTGAATTTCTTTCTTTGAGAAGTGTGTGTTCATGTCAGATGCCCATTTCTGGTTTGGATCTTTAAATTTTGGAACCCTAATGTTTTTTAGTTCTTTATAAATTCTACATAGAAGACCTTTGTCTGAATACTTATTAGTTAAAATTTTTGTCAACATTTGTGGATTGTCTTTTCACTCTGTTCGTAATTTCTTTTTACATGCAAAAGATTCTCACACAGAGGAGGTCCCAGTTGTTGATTCTTTAAAGTGTTAAATGTGGATTTCTGATTTTTGTTCATGAACTGTTTGTCTTCCCTGATATCTTCAAGATTTCCTGTCACTTTCTTTTCCAGGATATTTAGTGTTTCTCTTTTAATGTTTGGATTTCTAATCCATTTGAACATAAGTTTAGTGCATGGTGATATACCTAGGTCAAGTTTTAGTTTTCGACATTAGAGAGCCATTTTTTCCAGCACCATTTGTTAAGGAGGCTATCTTTCTTCCAGTACACATGCTTGGCCCCTTTGTCAAAAATGAGGTGTGTGAGTGTGTTTGTATCTGCTTCTGCATCTTCTAATCTGTTCCCTTAATCCTCAGGTCTATTTTTTGCCAATACCATGCTCATTTTTATCCCTGTAACTTTGTAATATAACTTTAGGTCAGGAATTGTAATGCCTCCTGCATTGTAATTGTTGCGCAGGATTGTCTTTGCTATTTTAGGTCTTTTGGTTGCAAATAAATTTTAGGAATGATTTCTCCATGTCTGTGAGTTATGTTGATTATATTTTGATAGGGATTGTATATAATAATTTAGGGAATATGGCCATCTTCACAATATTGGTTCTTCCTATCCAGGAGCAAGGAATTTCTTTCCATTTTCTGAAATCCTCTAGGATCTCATTTTTCAGATTACTGTAGTTTTCATTGAATAGTTCTTTACTTTAGTAATTATATTAATTCCTATGTATTTCATTTTCTTCAGTGCTAATGTAAAAGGTATTGTTTCTCTAATTCCTCTCTTAGTGTTATCTGTGTAGAAGAATGTTACTAACTTCTGTGTGTTGACTTTGTATCCTGTTATGCTACTGAACTTGAGCATTACTTTTAGTAACTTCTTGGTGGAGTTTTTTTTGTTGTTGTTGTTGTTGTTTTGTTTTTTTGGCTCTTTCAAATAGATTATCATGTCATCTGCAAATAATGATAGTTTGTCATCCTCTTTAACTATTCTTATTCCTTTTATTTCTGTCTCTTGTCTACTGGTTATAGATAATGATTCCAGATCTATATTGAATATGATTGGAGATAGAGGACATCCTTCTATTGTACCAGATCTTAGAGTAGAAGATTTTATTTTTTTTTTCCCATTCAGAATTATGTTAACTCTTAGAACATCAATAGCAAAACCATACACTTATGTACACAGGATGAATCAGACATTGGTCTCAAGAACCTTCAAAAGGTTCAGCATATTGATTATAGCACAATGTAATGCTAAAATTATGTTTGGAATACATGTCACTCTTGTCTTTTTGATATGTACTGCTCTTGGTGTAAACTCAGTTACTGTCATTCTCTCAAGAATAG
>PVJA010036608.1:0-20970 GCA_004027025.1 Myocastor coypus
GTGACCCAGGTGGATCGAGCAATAAATGGGCAGAGCAGAGTACTTGTTAGTGGGGTAAGGCTAGCAGATACAACACCAGGTAGAGAGCAATAGTCTAAAGTTGTCAAAACATAGTAACAGAATTCACATGTATTGAACAGTGTCTTTTGAATATCCTGTTTTGTATATTGGCATGACCACATAGTTTTCTATGCATAGATTGTACCAACCTTATTTTATATCTTTTTTTTTTTTAACCTTCCAGATGAACGGGACAAAGTTCAAAAGAAAACATTTACAAAATGGATAAATCAGCATCTCATGAAGGTCAGTTTTTATTTCTTCTACATCTTGGAATTGTTTTGCTTATTTCACTGTATTGAACAGTAGTTGACTGTATAGTCTTGACAAATACTCTGTAAATATCAACTTGGGGACTGGGAGATAGCTCAGCAGATTAAGCACTGGCCTGGTAAGCTGAAGATCCTAAATTCAATCCCTGGTACTCAAAACAAAACAAACAAAAAAACACAACTTGGAAGTTTAAGTTTGTAGAGCGTTTCACATGCGTCTTAGGCATCTGCAGTTACTAGCTGTGTGGCTTGTGGGTAATGATGGAGGTGGGAAGGTCAGCACCCACTGATTACAGTGTGTTCTGTGACCTTAGTGCAGCCTGCTATTACTGGGCTTAAAAAGTCAGTGCTTCAGGAAATCTATAAACATTTACGTGTCAGAGCATGGAAAAAATTATAGTTCTAGTAGGATTTTTTTTTTTCTCTCTGAAGATTCAAATTCTGTGACCAAGAGAAATAAGGTAATTAAAAATGAAAGAGTAATTGAAGAATAAAGAAAGAAAGAAAGGGAATAAAGTCATTCAAGTATAATTTAAGGCCAGATATGATTGTGCATACCTGTAATTCCAGCCTTCAGGGAGGTTCTGAAGCAAGTTCAGGCCCACTGAGGGCACCTTAGTGTCTTAGTGAGACCCTGTTGAATTGGAGAGAGAGAGACAGAGAGACAGAGACAGAGAGAAAGAGGAAGAAGAAGAAGAAGAAGAAGAAGAAGAAGAAGAAGAAGAAGAAGAAGAAGAAGAAGAAGAGGAAGAAGAGGAAGAGGAAGAGGAAGAGGAAGAGGAAGAATAATAATTACATAAAGGTACTGGATTTAATCCCCAGCACCACAATAAATAGAACAGAATAAAGTAAGATCTGCATGCTTTTGTATATGTTCTCTGCCTGGTACATGTTGACTTAAGTTTTAAGTAGCCCTGAAGGCATGAGAAAGAGCAGAGGAAAAGATTAGAAGAAGAAGAAAGAGCTGGGCATAAGGCTGAGGGGAGAGGAGTGGCCTGAAGCCCTGCCCTGGCCTGCAGCTGTGTTGAGGGGGAGGTCACTCTCTATCCTGGGAGTGTTGATTCTAGCAGGGGGCAGGATCCTCATCTTTTAGATAATTCTGAAAAAATTTGTCTTTTCTAAGGTTTTCTTTTCTTTTCTTAATTTTAATTTAATGTTGCTGAATTCTTTTACCCTGATCTTCTTAACCTCCTTGTGACTGCACTGAGTACAATTCTGGATAGTTCTGCCCCATCGGGCAGTGAGGTGAGGGCCGGGAGCAGTTGTGCCAGGGCAGACGTTTTTTGCATTTACTTTCTCTTCTGCGAGTTTCGTCTGTTTGCTAACTAATCCCTGGGACCGAGGAGGTTGTGATCTGTGCAGCTGTACAGTGTCTGGAATATCGTGCTCCGTGTGATTCTGGCTAGTCAGTGCGTAGGAGTGCATGACTGTGCGAGACAGACTTTGTGCAGCTCTGCCATGCTTCGGGAGTTACTGATGCCTCACTATGTGGAAGCAGTTTTCCATAAGAAATTTGGTGGAGAATTTATTTTATTTGTTTGTTTGTTTGTTTGTTTGTTTATTTATTTATTTATTGGTACAGGGCCTCTCCATGTATCTTGGACTCAGTGATTCTCTGGTCTCAGCTGGGATTCCACACAAGTGCCACCACGCCTAGTTTTAGGGCCAGCATACTGGGGATCAAACTTGTGTCCAGGAAGTTGCTTAGATCACCAAGCTACCTTCCCAGCCCAGGATTTAAACAAATACACCTTAAATATAAGTTAATATAACTTAGGAATTACATTTTTTAAAGTAAATTGACTGGTTTACCAAAACTTACATGCGTTGGTGAGCAAATGTCTCTTGACTTTTTTCAAACATACTTAAGCTAAGGGTTCTGAATTTCACTTGTATGAGTGACTAAGTCTGCCCTGAAGCTGGTGCCAGTGAGTGTGCAGAATGTTTTCCTTTTGACTCAGCCTCCTTTAGGATGCTTTCAGCAAAGGGATTCCTGTCTGCTGCCTTTTCTTACACTCATATTGTTTATCTTGGGAGCCATGGTTCCTAGGTAAACTGTTGGTGGGAACATGTATTGTCATTCTTTAGCACAATTTAAACTGGTAGCACTAGATTCTCAAAGTATTATGCAGAAAAACAAAATTAACCATGACAGTCAGATGAGAGAAAGAAATCCATGTAGGAAAGAAGTCGTTTGCAGATGACATGATCTACCCCTTGTGAGACCCAAAACATCCCACTGAAAGACTCCTAGAATTCTACTGAACAATTCCACTGAAAGACTCCTAGCAAGATGCAGAATCACATGAAAATCAGTAGCTTTTATAAGTGAACTCACTGAGAAAGAAATTAGGAAAATAATACCATTCACAGTAGCATCAAGAAAAGTGAAATATTTTGGAGTTTAACAAAGGAAGTGAAAGACTATCAAAAGTTAGATTGCTTTTAATTAATTGCCTACTTGGATTTAGAATTAGAACTGGAGCCATGACTGAGGTACTGTGCTCAGGAGGAAGAATGTAGGGCCACAGATGACTGTGAGAACACTCGAGCCCAGGAAGCTCTCTCATGCGCTTCCCTGTGGAGGGCCCATCTGACGGTTTACAGTGGAATTATATTCGTCAGCATTGTAGAAATTTATCCATGACACTGTGTAGTAGAGTGTGTTCTGTTTTTCCCTAAATTTGAATTTATTGATACATGAATGCATTTGGAGAGACAGAGGCCTGGAATTCCAGTGTGGGATCACACCCTGTTTGACTGTTAGTGACTTGCTTAGTTACTGCCTGGGAGATACTCACTGTTACATTTTAGTGTCTATTTCATGTTTTTGGTAAGGTCGATGAAGTTGCAAATATCCTTTGATAGCACAGTAAAGTGAATGACTTCACAACTCCATGGATCAGCCATGTTGTTCTATTTTCTGATTTGGTGGCTAGAGAGAATTGTGAATTCCCAAGCTGAGGACACACTGTGGCAGCTTTTAATGAAAAGATAAAAGGGTCTGTTTGTTCCATGTTCCTGGCTAATTGGATGGACAATTTTACAGATCTGTGACTAATTGGTCACAGATAAGATGGGGGCAGTTAATTATTGACTTATGAAAATAGAATGTGATACTTTTGGCTGCCTAATTTTTTTTTTTCTCTAGGACCTTAAATTTATACCACTGGTTCCTAAGCTTTAGTTGCATCAAATTCCGTTAGAGGGCTTATGAAAACAGACCTGCCTCAGTGGCCGGGGTTTGCCAGCCTCATCTACAGGGCATGCTGAGATGGCGATTGAGACTGGGCATGATGGCGCATGTCTATAATCCCAGTACTGTGGGAGGCTGAAAACAGGAGCATCATTATGAGTCCAAGCTATGTAGTGAGACCCTGTAGACCCTGTCCTAAATATAGGAAAAAAAAAAAAAACCAAAAACAAAAACAAAAAAGCCACAAAACCCAAACTTTTGCATCTTGCCCCAGGAGCATCTGATTCATTAGGTCTGGAATAGGGCCTGAAAATTGGTATTTCTAACAAGTTAGAGAAGTGTTCATTTCTCATTAAGTTGATGCTCTTAAGTTGGGGTATACTGTGAGAACTGTTGGAAGAGATAAATGGATCAATATATAAATAACCATCAGTTTCATTTGGCATATCCAAACTTCTTGTTTTATTTTTTATGTGTTTGGTTGTCTCAGGTCTCTCTATGCAGCCTGGACTGGGATTATAGGTGTGTGCCTCCACGCCTGCTCTGGCCATCTCACCCACCCTGGGGGTGTAGGGCTCGCTTGGCCTGTGGGGCTGGGGATCAAACCACAGTACTTGAACTTGCCTAAGCAGGCACTTTAGTAGTCCACTCAGCTATCTCGCTAGCCTTCCCAAAATATTTTTATTTTTATTTTTTTTGTTTTTTGAGACAGGGTCTCACTGTGCAGTTGAGGCTGGCCTTGAGCTCACTTTTGTAGCCCAGGCTGGTCTCGAACTCGCACTGATCCTCCTGCCTCAGCCTCCCGAGTGCTGGGATTATAGGCGTGCGCCACCACGCCCGGCCCCCAAAATATTTTTAAATGATTTAGAGAACAGTAGTAGCTTTTGCTGAATTGAGATTGGATGATAGGTACTTTTTTACATTATTAGCAATATTAATAGGACCCGATGCACTCATCTCTTGCCGTATTTCTCAGATTTTGCTCTTATGGGCAGGTCCTGCTTTTGTTATAGCTGACAGAGCTGATGCACAGAAATTCTGTGGCTTTTATTTTTCCCCAGGATCATGCACCTAGGCAGGGGTGGAAACTGAAGTTAAGAGGTACAGTAATTAAAGAGGAGTTTTGTACACCAGACAGAAGGAGAAAACAAACATCGTTCCCCTTCTGCCTTACTCAGGCCTTCGATCTGTCTTTTACATTGAATTCTGGAGGTAAATTTGGAGCTCAGTGATTAAAGGAGGGAGGCTGAACATTTGGACTTTTGTCTGCTTCCTTTGCAAATAGGACCTGATGTTTAATTTCTTTCTGTGGTGATATTACAGATAGCAGTGTCTGCAGTTGGGGAAGGTTTGTGTGCTTCTGGAGAAATACTGGGCTAGCGTCCCAGAGTATACAATGTAGGAGCAAATCTCCCAAAACAAGTTATTTTATTTTTTTTAAATGTGTGAAAAAAAAATTCAAGATTTTAAGAGCTACAAGGAAGTAAGAAGTGGTTTTATATAGTTAACTTATAGACTGAGAAATTCTGGATATCCTTTCATGAAGAATGATTGACCAGAGTGATGAATTTCATCATGAACAATGACAGAGTCCTCATCAGGAAGAACATTCCAGACTAGGAGCTAAGGTGTCTTGGTTACTCTTCTCTTGTTGCTGGGAAAAATACTCAACACCCAAAATGAAGGAAGGAAAGGTTGATTTAGTTCACAGTCAGTGGAGGTTTCGGCCCATACTCAGTTGGCTCCAGGGCACAGTGGCCTGTGGCAGAGAGCAGTAGTAGTTCATGGGGCGGCAGAGAGCAACAGCAAAATGGAGAGGCAGCAACAGCGGTGACTGCAGTGAGCAGGTCTGTCTCTTTGTCTCTCTTATTCAGGCTATGTGCCCCAGGCTGGGTAGAGCACTCACGCCCATAATCCCGGCAGCTGCATGATGCCAGTCTTCGATCATGAATTAATCACAAGCTATAGACTTGCACCTCAATGACTACATGAGGCTGTAGGATACAGATACACATAAACCATAAGTGTATGTGGCTCAAGTGTATGTCTGGCAAGCGCAAGGTCCTGAGTCTGACTCCTGGCACCAATAGAAAGGGGGGCAGGAATTCTGGATTAACGTTATGCATATAGGGTTGTACAGAATTTCTGATTATCATGATACTAAATATACACATGTCACATCATTAAACAGTCACAGTAGAATCAGAAGAGGTGAGCAGCAAGTAAGGATTTTCAGAGCTGGTGTCAGGGTGGTTCTGCGCTGGGCAGTGGACTTAAGCTGCGTGTGAGCAGGAGGTGTGTGCCGCAGTCTAGAGAGCCTGAGGTATGCCCCTGCTGAGGCCGGCTGCAGGGAGTGATTGCATGGCAAGTGGGACATCAGGGAAGAAACAAGGGGCCTACTTAGCCAGCAGTGCTTTGGGAAGTGTTTGAGAAAAATGACACGGTAGTGGTGTTTTAGGAAAAACACATATTTCATGCACAGGTGTAGGGTTTTAAATGAAAGTGTGTGGTGAACTCCACAAGGCTATCTGGAACAAAGGCCTGGATCCAGGGCTGAACCCAGGCTTTATTATTCTGTCACGGAGGAAGAGTGATTTGAGGATGAATGACTGAGAGTGGTGGGGAGTAGGTGAGTACTGTGAGCTGTGGGACACCTGCATTTATCTGCGATGTGCAGAGGGAAGGGTTTGCAGAGAATAATTGGCGTTACACAATTGAAAAGTATCTAATGTTTTGGGGTTTGGTGCTTCAGCTATGATGCCCCAGGAAGTCATAGCCTCTATCTACCTGACAGCATGGAACATTGGCTCTTCGTTTTGTCTTGATCTGGGCCATACTAAAGAGGAGCAGGTGGGGGTTACCAGGGAAACGTGTGTGTTGTCTTCAAAGACTATCACCGGCACCTCAGCTAGACCAATATGCGTTGCTAAAGCCAGTTGACGGGGTAAGGAAAAGTGCTAGCCAGCTCTGTATTTATGAGTGCATGGAAATAGGGTCAGGCACAGCCTAAATGGAGACAACTGCTCTTCTCTCAAAGAAAGTCTCCCAGGTAGTCCTCTACACTCTAGTTTTACCCAAAAGGAAAAACTTCACAGGGAAGAGAATATAAAGTCTGGCTCAGATTGAATCTGCTTGGTGGGTACAGCTGGCTTGAAGGCTAGCTGTAATCCTTAAGACTTATAGCTAGGATCTGCTGACTGTGGGCTTCTTCCCGTGAGACGGCTGATGGATGCCTTGGGGGGGTCTTGCTACAGCTTTGGGTCCATGTCGTCCTGTACTGTGTGCTGGTTCGGCTGCACTGGGGGAGTTTTGTTCAGTTCCGGACAATGCTTTCTGAGAGGGAGCCACAGTGCTGACCGCCCAGCACCGTCCTGGGGAGGAATGACCGAGACAGGTGGGGACCTGGCCTTGAGAAGAGAGGCTTCCAGGGAGCGAGATAGGTGTCTTCTATTACCAACAGGGCAGTCATATGCCAGCAACCACAATTGGCATTTATTCAGTTCACAGAGAAGATTACTGCACAATTCCTGAGATGAAGATGTAAATTTTAAAAATTTCTATATCCATTATGCCTAGTAATAGGCATTCATTGCTTGTGATCAAGGTTATATGTTCAGTTTCCTGTGGCTTACTTTGATGTGTTATACAAACTTGGTAATCTGCATTTTCTTATAGCTCTGAGGGACCAGAAGCCTGCAGTGTTTCACTGGGCGAATTACTTCAGCTGGCTCCTGGGTGGCTGGCCTATCTTCACCCGTGGCCACACCCCCCGAGTCCTGGCTCCTCTCCCTAATAGGACACTTGTGATTATGGATATAGGACCTACTGGGATGATCTCCCAGTCACAGCACCTGCAATTTAATCAAATCTGTAGAGACCCTTTCCTAAATAACATTTCTAGTTCCAGGGGACTCAGCCCTGACACTGTTAGGCCCTCATTCATCACGCTACCTGTTCCCTTCACCCATGACTTCACAGGGAAGGGTGCTCCCTAGCCATCATGGAACTTCACCCAAGTCTTTTGGAGACTTAGCTACAATCTACCAGAGATAGAAGGAAAATGAATATTGCACTAGAAGACACTAGTGTCATCTAAGGTACTTTCCAAGAGCAAGATCTAATGACTTACAGATAATAAGATGTATGGAATACTAATAGGAGCAACGGACCAGAGACTAACTTTTACAATTTACATTGTTCAAAAACAATTTTAAGTTTTAGAAAGTTAACAGAGATAAAAACAACACAACTAACATGTGTATGCTTTTCACACAGGTTAACTCTTACTACATATTTTACCTTGTTTGCTTTACCTTTCTCCCACAGTATGTGTATCTTGTCTTTTTTAAAAAAAATTTGAACTATTACAGAATGAGGTATACGCTATGGCCCTCAGCCCTGAATACCTCAGTACATGATACCTGAGATGAGGATCCCCACTGCTATGCCCAGAGTTACCGCCTCCCAAGTTTACATTGGTTCACAGTGTCTAGTGGGTTGAGGCATTACAGCATTGCCCTCCCAGGACAGGATCCCTTTCAGGGTCAGGGGTTCTCCTTAGTTGTTACTTCTTTCTGGCCTACTGTACTTGTGAATAGTTCCCCAGCTTTTTACTGATCTTCATGATGTTGACATTTTTGAAGCATAAAGACGAAGGTTTTAAATGTAAAGTTATACATAAGAAGATAACCTTTTTCTTTTTGTTCATGAGGGCCATTTAAGTAGTTATAAATAATTTTTATCATTCGTGATGAAGTTATAAATTGTCTTTGCAAATTAAGAACATCAAACTTTTACTCCCTAATTTCATTGAATAATGTAGTTCTACCTTATGGCCAACTACATTTTTTTTATTACTTACTCATTATTACCATTATTACCATCACCAGTATCACCAGTATTTCTACCATTTTTGAGTACTTGCTATTTACAGTAGCAAGGCTACTTAGGCTTAGGAAGGATGATTTCTCTAGCACTGTTGTGGCAGATTTAGATTTGAATAATTAAGAAATAAAGGCAGAGAAGTGCAAAGAAAGGCAGTGTGCTAGGACCTAGCACTTCTTTGTTCATCTCTGATTGCGCCATTTCTCTATGTGATTTAAATCTTCGCTGTTTTCCCTTGGCGTCTCTGTGGTCACACATTTCTATGTATTCTCTTCTTTAATCAGTACAGACTGCAAGAACTTAGAGATACAACAGGTTTGAAAGAAGCCAAGCATTCTGGTTTTTTTTTTTTTTTGAGAGACCAGGGTTCAAACTCACGACCTTGCACTTGCCAGGCAGGCACTTTTGCCACAGAGCTATTTTCCCGGCCCCAGAAGCCAAGCATTCTGGAAGACCACTGCTTTACTGGAAAAGTAATGACTAAGGCATTTTTGGAGAAGAAAAAGCTGCACTTTGATCTGTGGATAACATATCCCAAATTGTAGTTTTGAGGCCCTTGGATCAGAGGTGTTTACTTAGGGTGAATAAAGTTGCAGCAGACCTTGCTACTGAGCACTGGGCTCTGAGCTACCCCAGGCAGTGGTCGACATCTCACACTGCACACTGCTTCCCCGGTGCCAGCAGTGAGACCACTACACCGCTGCTTTCCTTTGCTCACATGAAAGACTTTGTTGCTCAGTGGACGGCATTAACTTTTCCCCCACTGGTTTATAGTACTGAGCTACTATGATGAAAAAGTGAAAGGATTGCTTTGGTAAGAATGAGAGAAAATGTGATCTGTATGAAAAATTACTTCTTTTAAAACTGAAGAGATTATTGCATTTTAGACATGGAAACTGGGCCCCCAGATCTAACATGTCATGACCAGTCGGGCCAAGCTTGAAGTCCATTCCTGACCTCTTCCCATGGCCGCTCCACTGTGTGATGCAGTTTTTCCTTTTGTAGCGAGGTAGTAGCAGGCTTACTCATATTCATAGATGAGAACCACTTATTTGTCTAAGATTACTTTTACCAGTTTTGACTTTGAGACAATATTGGCTAGAACTAGATTATTCTAGTTCTTGGAAACTAGAACACTTGGAAACTTTCTAATAGTTGCTAAAATTAATGGCTCCTCTCCAGCTTTCTTTCATATGCAGTCAAGTTTCTTTGAAGGTTTGTAGAGTGCTAAACCTATGGCGGTTGAGCTGTTTGCTTTTCTTTTAACAGAAAAGATGTTAATATATGAGTTTTTCTAAACTTAAAACCTTAGTATTCAGATTTAATTGCAGTGTGGACACTTTGTGATAAATAAATGGGTTTGGGCACTCCTTCCTAAAATGTTTTCCACCTGTGGGCTGTGATTTTCCTTCCCATGGAATCAAACAGAAATCCTGAGGAGAATGCAGAAACTAGTTTCTTCTTATGTGTCCGGTACATTTCTGTGTCCTCCTGAGGCTCTCCTTTTTTGTGGAGCAGCTGTTGTCAGGATCAGTAAAAAGAACTGGGTGAACCTGCTTGTTCCTGTGTGGTCCCCGGAGGATGCAGTGTGTAGCTGTCCTGCTAGAGAAGGAGTCCCTGCTGGAATTTCAGACCCAGGAAGGAAGGCCAGCTGTGGGTGGGAGCTGGCCTGTGGGCCTGAGTCTGCCCTTCAGGTTCCTTTCTTTAAGCTTGTCCTTGGCTGCAGTGTCTATGTCTTTCTACCCTGGATCCCAGGGAAAGTCACACAGTGGGAAGGTTAAGACACAGGCCGTGTGCCGAGCTGCCGGGCTTGTCTCTGCCCTAGATGGTCTTCTAGTGGTATTGTCTGTTGTTTTGTTTTTTTGAGACAGGGTCTCAGCTTTCTACTGTAGGCTGGCCTTAAACTCACTGCAGATCTTCTGCCTCTTCTGAGCGCGGGGGTTACAAGTGGGCGCTACTGCTTCCAGCCTTGTGGTGTTGTCTGAAAGCTTCCTGAAGCTGAGCTGAGAAACAGCCCGCACTTTTGTAAGTTAGCAGGTTTCCTGACCCCTGGGTGGAAAAGGATTTTTAAGATGGTTTAATAAGAGACATGGGAAAGGTTTATTAGGCAGAGACTGTAGGATGCACCCAGGCATGGAGTGCCAGTGCTCAGAGGGTCTGACAGTTGCCCCGAGCAGGGAACATTTATACTCCACTCCAAGGAGTGGAGACCCTGGGAGCAGGTGGCCTGCGCACCCCAGGGAGGGAGGAGCAGCCTAGTTCCAGGTGTGGGCACGGTTCTCCGCAATCCATGTGTTTTCTCAGTCTGCTCTTTTGTCATAGAATCAGGTTCTGCTTTTTGTCCTTTTAGTTAGATCACAATTTGGGCCTTTTGTATTCCTAAGGAATTTTGGGTGTGTGGGAGGGAGCCTAGATTTCACCAAAGAAACATGGATATGCATCTACCCTGGGTAACTCTGTCTCATAGTGGAAAGTCACAATCTTCTTGAATATGTAGTTTTAAGTTAAAATTTTTATTTTATGGCCAGCTCAACCTGCCCTGGGGATGGGGCTGGCACAGCACGTGGTGCCAGGGATCGAATTGCGGTCCCTGCGGTTGCCTGAGCTTTCCTAAGCAGGTGCTTTAGACTGCTGAACCATCTCACTGGCCCCTGAGGTAGGATATTCTTGTGTTCTTTTTATCTGTCTTACCTCACTGGGCCCTTAAACCTTTCTGAGTCTATAAAATAGAAATAAAAATAGTGTCCTCCTCCTAGAGTTATGATGTATACTGAATGCAACAAGAAAAGCTTTAGGCACAGTTAGGCATTAAGCATTGAGAATGTGTGTGTGTGCAAAGTAGATTTCGCATACTTGGAAACTGTAAAGCTTTAAGATTATCGAGACCTGTTCTGTCTTCTGTAACAGTAGCCGTTGTGGTCCTTGTGTTTGCACGTGTGGGCTTGAGTCCTAGGGCTGCCTGTGTATTGAAAAGGGTGGTGCCTATCACCCGTAGCCCTGGCATTATGGCCCCTCAAGGTCCACACCTTGACCAAATCAAAGGAGCCATATACAGGGTGTTGGTAAAAAGGAAAAGGAATTTTAAAAGTCCATGTTGTGGCCAGTGAGATAGCTTAGCAGACTAAGCACATGCTTAGGCAAGCATAGGGATTGGGGTTTGATCCCTGGTCCCATGTGCTGCATCAGCTCCATCCCCTGGCATGCTGAGCCAGCAACTGGGTCCGGGTATGGTGGCATGTGCCTGTAACAGTGCTGGGGACGCTGAAAACAGGAGGATCGCTACGAGTCCAAGCTACGGAGTAAGGCTGCACAGAAACACAAAAACTGGGCCTGGGATAGTTCAGTGAAATAAGTGCTTGCCTGGCAAGTGCAAGATCCTGAGTTCGATCTCTGGTACCACTAATAAATAAACAAGTAAACAGACCAAAAACCAACCAACCAACGAACAAAAACATCTCAAGTTCCATTTTGCCACATTGGTCAGAGTGGTGATTTTCTCTTATTTATAATGTCGAGGGACGTTAGGTAAGTGGTGAGCTTCCATGATCTGGCCAAAGCCTGCACTATACCTTTTGCCCTCAAAGGGGCATACAGCCCTGTGGATTGTGTGTGAGCCTTGTGTCTCAGGAGAGTTTAGCCAGATGAGATCATTCACAGAGTGAAGGGGAGCAGATCTCTGCCCTCTGCCAGGGCAAAGAATCTGCTGCTTTCGGAGGGCCAGCAACCCTGCTGTTTTCTGTGGTTTTGAATTTTCTTTTAGATGAGCCCCCCTCCCTAGGCTGGATCTCCAGAAACAGTGTGCACTGTTGAATTCTTGAAGAGCTGTGTAAAAAAATGCTATTTGAGTATGATTATACCGGAGGGAGGATGCCTAGATTTTTCCTACTTGTTTTTAACGTAGAAATGTTTTTAGTTGATCATTTGTCACAGTTACTGAGTTTTAATGTTTTGATTTATCATTTGTTATTGTCCCCAAATGTTTTAAATATCTTGTATTTTATCATTTCTTTCATTTATTAAATGCAATTGCAAATTTCTGTTATAAATTTATTTTTTCATTAGTGTTTGCTTACTGAATTTGAACATTTCATTTTTTCAGAGGTGACAAGGTCAGATAAACATATACACATGCATTTATTCATTCACTTGTTCATTTTTATTTGTGGAGCAGAAGGAGCTTATTTCTCAAATTATGTTCCCATTTTAGCATATTGAAGACTGGAAATTTCTGTGATAATGTGTTAATATTAATATCCCTTAGGAAAATAAATCTGCAGGAGGGTTTATAGTTATGAATTAAGCAAATAGAATTAATTTTGCCTTAATTAGAATTGCAGGTTTGGAAGGGGTTTAGTTGTTTTGGTGGTCATTATAGACATGTTTTGTCACAAGCCTTCTAAAGGGTCATTAATTTTCTAATTTATGGGGTGTTTATACTTTTGGTCCACTTGAATGGTAACTGAGCTATTTCTTTCACTGTTGAAAATTTGCCTTTTGTAACTTTCCACTTTACTGTCTTGGGCTATCCTCCTAGGTTGATGTAAGTCATATATGGCAGCTCTTAAGTATCTGCAACCATTTTTAAATGTCTTTTGAGACAGAGTTTCACTGTGGAGTCCAAGTTGGCCTTGAGCTCACTTTGTGTAGCCAGGCTGGCTCAGACTCACTGTGATCCTCCTGCCTCAGCCCCCCAAATGCTGGGACCGCAGGTATGCAGCACTGCGCCTGGCTGGAAAGATGATTTGGGGCTACCTTTTTTCTCAACTAGAATGTTCCATTTCCTTTATTTCAAGTCCATGTAATGCAATTTGCATATCATATATTTCTTTTCTAAGTTGTTCTTTTGAGTTTTTACATCTATTTGAAATTATTAAGACTTGAGTTTAAGTGAGAAATTGAGTTGAGGGAAAGTCAATCTTGTAATCAGAGCTCCACAGTAAGAGGAGCACAGGCAAAAGTTGCACCTGTTATCTCAACCATGTGTACTCCCTAATCTCCCTGCCTTTGACCTGTTCACTTGATTACTTTAATGTGTGTTTTGCCTACATTGTAAGATCATTTAGTCTTAAATAGTTTCCAACTTTTCTAAAGTATTTTTACTATGAGAAAAGAACAAGCTAATATTATTTTATGGAAGTTTAGTCTTTTTCACACTTAATTTGTTACCACAAGGGAAGACAGTGGGACAGTTACTCGCTTTTAGGAGAAGTCAGGGCTGCTGCTGACTCTTCAAGGTTGTTTGCATTTTGACCAGACTCTTTGGGTAGGAGGAATGCAAACTATCTGCCCCCAGCTTTGGGTGTGCAGGGAGCTGAACCCAGGACTTGACATGGGCTAGGCAAACCCTGTGTTGAGCTGTCCCAAGCCCCTCAGGGCAAGGATTTTTATTATGCCCAAGTTAAAGTTTTGTGTATATTCACTTTCATGGGAAGGGGGGGATGACCTTTGGCGTTTCTGCTGAATTTATTTATGAAGGTGACTTTCCTTTACAAAGAGCAGCTGTGATTATATGAATGTAATTCGCTACCATAGATGCATTTCTTGGTCCCATCTCCCCGACTTGACCTGTCTAACGAAATGGTGCTTTAAAAGGCCAATTCAGTATACAGCTTCACAGCCAGGTGTGGTGGCACATGCCTATAGTTGTAGCAGTTGGGAGGTTGAGGCAGGAGGATCACCATGAGCTCAAGTCTAGCCTGAGCTATGTAGTAAGACCTTGTCTCAAAAAACAACAGTAGGGTGGTGAGATGGCTCAGCGGTCTAAAGCGCCTGCTTAGGCAACTGCAGGTGCCGTGGTTTGATCCCCAGCACCACATGTTGCGCCAATCCCATTCCCAGGGTAGGCTGAACTGGCCATAATATAGAAACAAAAACAAAACAAAACAACAATAAAACCCAGTGTATTGCTTCAGTAGTTAAGCAGAATTCTGTTTGGTGTGCTTATCATTTTTGAGTCAAGATGTGGTCATGAGCAATATACTCATGGCAGATGCCATTCTAGAATTTTATTAAATGTGAAGCTTTGAAGCCTGTGTTGATATAAAGCTTAGTAAAAATTTCCCCATCACTCAAATTCCATTACTTGTAACCTTTCTCCTATACTTCTCCATTTACTTTTTGCTTCCTTAGCAATATACCTCCTTTTTGATCTAGAGTAACAGGTTTTCTGGTATTTGGTAACTTTTGCACTTTATTATTAGTGTTAGGACCTGCCCTATGTTTTAGTTATTTCTTGTAAGTTTATTTTAATAAGAAATAACAAGGAGACAGTTTCAAAACATGTTAGTAGGGCAGCCACAATAATTAATACAATGCATATTGTTGTCTTCATAGTAGTTGTTCAGCGTATGAAATGCTGACATAACTTTTCTAAACACTATTGGTACAGATATTTCTTCTTACTGAGCTAAGATAACATCGTTGTATACATAGTCCAATATTCCATAGTGGTAGTGGGTTATCATCAGCAGAACTGGCATTGTTGGAAGCTGTTGACTTGAGCCTTTTACAGCTCAGCATTCTTATGTAGCTTTACTTTTTATGCCTTGTGGCTAAACTTTTCTGATGGATGGTTAAGGCCAAGTTAAAGCAAGACCTGTATAACAAAACATGTAACTTTTGTATCTAACAAGGTCAGTTAAATCCTCTCAGGATTTACCTTGAAACCATGTACAGCATTTTGTAGAACTTGTGTCAGTGTCAGCCATCTGGATGAGTCATGGTCACTGCTTGACCTGTTTGCTCTCTATGAAAGCCTGAGAGAATGTTTTCTTTCTAGGTGACTCTCCTTAGGCACACTATAATATCATCGATCCCTTTCCTCTGTGGCCCCATAATCTCCTCGAACAGAAAATTTGGGATGCCACTGAGTTATAGGATGTTCAGTACAGGTTCTCTTATGTCTTGAGTCCTCACTGATCTTGAAGTGCTATGGACAAAATATTGGCTATCCTTGTAGCCCTTCTTTTTCTCTAATTTTTGGTCTATAAACTTACATTGTTAACCCTCCAGAAGAGAAGCTTAGTGATACTATTACCCTATAACATAGGCACTTGAGCTTAACATCACTGTCTTTCTGAATATCAAATGCCTTAAACTTAACGTGGAATGGGTATTTTCCATCTGTAACTGATAGTCTAATAAATCCCTATAGAATGTGCTAAGTTGCACATTTTTACACAGCAATTTAGAAATCTAAGCATATACAAAATTATAGCAGATCAATCCTATGGCATTTTTCTTTGTGTCTTACTCTCTTTTATTGCCCTTAAAAAACAAAACAAAAACGTTTACCTGAGAGTATAGCAATAATTGAAGTGACATTAGAAGCAGTCACATCTAAAAGACCAGAATGACAGGCACTCCACCCATGGTTTTAGTATTACACATTGCTGTCCTCATTGTCAAAAACCTGTTGGAGGTTCTTAGGACCACTGTCTAATTCATTCTCTGTATATAAGTGCATGGTTTTGCTCCTGCCATTGTTTTAATTATTAATAGATAATCTTTGGAACTATTTTTTTCAGTAAGTAGAAATAATGCGTTCTGTTAAATGCTTTTCACTTGTGTGTACTAATGTGTATAAGAATAGTCTTTACACCCCAGCTTATATTCCAGGCAGTATTTTTAATTCCTGTTGTTAAGAATATAAACATTTCATGTTTACAAACATTACTGCTGCTTCTTTCTGAAGTGGAATGTGATTAAGACTTTAAAAATAGCTTTATTGGTATATATTTTATGCACCATAAAATCCACTTGTTTTAACTGCATAACGGGGTAACATTTTATAATTTTACAGAACTGTACAACCATTACAATAGACTAATTTTAGAATAGATCCAGCTCCTAGAAAAGAAATCCTGTGCCCCTTTGCCCTGCAGATCACCTCTGTCCCCAGTCCTAGGCAACCCCTGCTACAGTTTCAGGCTTAGACTTCTCTTTCTGGATATTTCACTTAAATAAATCTTGTGCTGCAAGATGATGCTTATCTGTGTCTCCTCCGTCCTTTTTAGTTGCTAGGCAGTATGATATCCTGTGGGGTCATTGCAGGTTCTTTATTCTCTTAAGTGAGTGGGCATTCGAATTGCTTTCTCTTGTAGACGGTACTGCTGTAAACAACATACTTGGCTCTGCATGGACACATTTTCATTTCTTTTGAGTATTTACCTAGGAATGGAACTGCTGGGTCATGTGATCAGTGTCATTTAATTTTACTAGAAAATGCTGCTGTGGCCCAAAATGGTTGTGTCATTTCTCATTTCCCCTAACGATGTTGAAGAATGCCATTTTCTTTACAGTCTTGCTTCTGCCATCAGTTTGACTTCTACCTATCCCTTGATTCAGAGATGCACCGCTGTGATTATCTAACAATTATTTAGTTTTAGCTGTTTACAGTCATGATTTGTTTTGAAGAAAGGGCTAAGTGAATCCTTTTTTGTGTGGATGTGGAGTGTCCCAGACTCATTTGTTGAAAATACTGTCCTCTACTGCGCTACTTTGTTTTCTCAAAAACCAGTTTTCCATAAATACATGGGCCTATTCTTGACTCTCAGTTCTGTTCTTACAATCTGTATATGCTTGTTTTTATTAATAATATTTTAGTTTTTATTACTAAGTCTTAGTTTGCTTGAATATCTCTCTGCCAATCATTTTCTGGACTAACTTAGGCAGATAACAGGCAATACTTGGGAAGTCTGACAGACTGGATGCTTTTCTCTGGGTGTTAGTCCTCCATGGCATTTGTGTAGCTCTGTGTCAGCCATGATGGCAGGCCGACGCTCATACCCAGCTAGCTGTGATGGACTTGGGGAGCAGTGACAAATCCCTGGCAGGAAGTGGTTTGATGCAGTGCAGGCCCATTTCCTGTGTTTTTCTTCCTCCTCCTGTGACTGACACAGGCCCTCAGGCGCTCACAGCTCGGAGCATGGCCAAGGTTATATGCAAAGTGCTGGAGATTTATCCTCTATTCACTCAGCAAGCACTCCTTGAATATCTACTACATGAGGCAGGGAGACATTTATGATGAAGACTTGAGACAGAAGTGCCCTGTCCTTCCAAAACACCTATGTTTACACATAGTATGTGTAAAGCATTCTAAGAAAAATAGTGATTAGTGACCTGTTATAAACCAAGAAATATGATAGTAAGATAGAAGATGATATTATAATTTGACCTTGACATAAAAGTAAGATTTCAATTGCTAGAGTAAGAATAGGAATTTTGAATAGACTGTGAATATTGTGAATGTAAGCTGAGAAATGTAACAATGGAGCTTTGAGAGTATGCTCTAATTATGTGGCAGACATTTGTTTCAGGGTCCTTTACTTCTTGGGGTTGGGATGAAGCTCTGCTGCCCGGGTGTTAGCACCTTTGTGTCTTGCAGTAACCTTACCGATGCCCTTCTTGGAGGGAGAAGGACATTGGTCACATGTCGGGGCAGGGCAAGGCTGGAGCACCTAAAGCAATCTAGCTACCTTCGTGCTGAGGAAAACATCCTGCCTGAGACAATTCCAGCCATCAATTACTAGGCAACCCTGTTTCTGATGATACTAACTTTGTCAAAAGTGTAAATAAATGCTCTCCAGTTCCTCTTCTCTCATCTAGAAAGAGGCCTCCAGTTGACCTCAGCTTTTGACTTGTCTGTTTTCCTTTTTTAAAATTTTTATTTACTTATTTGTTACAGGGTCTTACTACACAAGAGGGAGTGATCCTCCTGTTTCATCCTCCCCAGTGCTGGGATTACAAGTGTGCACCACCATGCCTGGTTTCAGGAATGGCACACTGTGCAGTCCAGGGATTGAACTTGAGTCTTTGTGCTTTCTGGGCAGGCACTTAGGCCACTGAACTACCTCCCTAGCCTCTTGTCTGTTTTTCTCAATCTCCTCACTGTTTTCCTCCTGGGACAGTGGAGAACTGTGAACGTTGCACATTTTTGGAAAGGTGGTTCTGACTTGCTAGTTGTCCACTACCTCAAACCTATTCTTGGTGAAACTGGTCGTTGTTAAGTGTAGAGTACTCAGCAGGGGTTGGGGTGAAAAAAAGTACTCTTGAGATTTAAGCCTTAGTGTGAGACAGAAAGGCATCATTTCCTCAGTGACCCTGGTTTTGCATAGCTGGAACTAGCTGCTGGGAATTTGTGGTCCCTAGATCTCTGTAGAAGGCTTGGAATTTGGGAACTTGCTGTAATTATAATGTCACTTAGGAAGCAATTATTTCAGAGATATTGAACATCTTTCAGAGTTGTGTTTCTCCTACAAAAAAAAGTATATTTCTGTTGTAAAGATTAAGAGTATACATAACATGTGTTTTCTTTTTACATTAAGGAATGTATGTATTCTTTTTTTCAATTTTAAAGATAAAAACAAGGAACTATGATAATAATGCATTACATATTGGTATATTAAAATCAGTCACTCAGTATACAAGATATTGGTATTTAATGATCCAAACAATGTTTGTACAAATCTTTCTTTTCAACGAACTAAGAGAAAGTAACTATCCTATCGTGTGTGTGTGTGTGTGTGTGTGTGTGTGTGTGTGTGTGTGTGTGAATTTTTTTTCCTTTTTCCTTCTTTTTGCCATTCCCCTACCCCATTTTCTTTCCTTTGGGAGCTTCTTCCCATTTTACAATATTTGTTTTATGTTTCACATCTTATTCACTCTTTTAGCTTCTCACAGCAGAGAGACAGTACTATTTGCACATGTGTATCTGACTGATTTCACTTCTGAGTATGGTCTCAGGTTGCATCCATTTACCTATAATAAAAGTCTCCAGTTCATTGTTTTTGTGGCTGAGTAGTACTCCATTATATAAAAAAACCACATCTTTTTGATCCATTTCTCAGTTGATGGCATTTGGGTTGTTTATAAGGTAGAGCTGTTACAAATTATGCTGCTATAAACATGGGTGCACATATGTCTCTGTGGTACAGGGCTTTAAATTATTCAGGGGACTAGCTGGGTCAAATGAGACTTTTTCTTTTCTTTTTTTTTTGAGACAGGGTCTTGCTATGCAGCTCAGGCTGGCCTTGAGCTCACTTTGGTAGCCCAGGCTGGTCTCGAACTTGAAGCGGTCCTCCTGCCTCAGCCTCCCAAGTGCTGGAATTACAGGTGTGCGCCACCACGCTTGGTGAAATGGGACTTAGTTTTTTTGTGGGATCTCTGCACCTATTTCCGTAGTGGTTGCACCAGTCTACACTCCCACTGACAGTAGAGAATGATTCCTTTTCCCCACAGCCTCTCTAGCATTTTTTTTTGATTGATTTCCTAATCATAGCAATTCTTTCTTGGGTGAGATGGAATCTCAGTGTTGCTTTAATTTTCATCTCTCAGATGACCAGTGATGTTGAACTTTTTTTTTTTTTTTTTTTCATATTATTTGTTTACCATTTGTGCTTACTCATCTAAGAAGTATGGGTTCATTTCCAATGCTCATTTTTGGATTGGACCTCTACATTGAGAGATCTGACTTTTTGAGCACTTTATATGTTGATAGTAATCCTTTGTCCAAGGAACAGCTGGAAAACATGTTGTGGGTTATCTCTTCACTTTGCGGGTGGTTTTTCTTGCTGCACAAAAGTTTTTTAATATGATGAGATCCTAGTTAGGTTTTGGTTTGGAAAATATAAATTGTGGTACTGGGAACCTAGATTTGAAATAATATTCACTGGCAGAAAGAATTAGGATGACCTGCATGTAGCCGAGGCAGTGGAAACTTATTGTCTGGAGGTGTGGTTAAAAATACAGTTGGTCGTCATCTCCTGATGACAGTTGTCTTGCTTATAATCCTGGGTATTTTACGGGTTTAATGAAGAGGATATAACCAGTTGTTTGTGGTTCTTTATTTATAAGAACTTATGTGTAGTTTGTGTAGAAAAATTGGGGAGCGCCAGGGCAGTATAAAGACCGAAAACTACAGAATGATCCTTAGATCTTCTAATTTTGCGGGTTTTATAGAAGGGCAGCAGCAGCCAGTTGTAGCCCACTGCCTTTGGGTTTCTCATGCATTTCTCATGCTAGCATGCCATGATGGTCCCAGTGGGTTGCCGGAGGTGTCTGTCTTAGCTGCTCAGCTTTCTCCTCTTTAGGAAGACCTCGTTTGCTCCCAGCTCTTGCCTGGCTTACTTTATAACCGTTCCAGCAATGGTTCCGTTTCTTTGAGAACTGAGAGAGCCATCTGACATAACATCCAGGAAGTATGTGAGGTTCATTTAAAAAAAAAAATTTTTTTTTTAAAGAATTTTTTATTTATTAGCCGGGCATGGTGACTCACGCCTGTAATCCCAGCACTTGGGAGGCTGAAGCAGGAGGATTGGTGCGAGTTCGAGACCAGCCTGGGCTACAAAAGTGAGCTCAAGGCCAGCCTCAACTGCATAGTGAGACCCTGTCTTAAAAAGACCAAAAAAAAAAAAAGAAAAGAAAAAAAAAAGCTTTATTTATTTATTTTTTCCTTGTTTCAGAACCTTTGTTTGTTTGTTTGTTTATTTATTTATTTACTTTTATGGCCGGCTCAGCCTGCCCTGAGGGCAGGGCTGGCGCAGCATATGGTGCCGGGGA
>PVJA010036609.1:0-20946 GCA_004027025.1 Myocastor coypus
CCAAAAAAAAAAAAAAAAAAAAAGCCTTAAGTCTTTACATTGGGTAAAAGAAGTCTAACACACACTCTTTAAATTTACTTATGTAAAATTCTATATAGTGCCGGGCGTGGTGGCGCATGCCTGTAATCCCAGCACTCGGGAGGCTGAGGCAGGAGGATCGATGCGAGTTCGAGACCAGCCTGTGCTACAAAAGTGAGCTCAAGACCAGCCTGAACTGCATAGTGAGACCCTGTCTCAAAAAGACAAAAAAATAAAATAAAATAAAAAAATAAAAAAATAATAAAATTCTATATAGTGAACACTAATCTAGAGTGACACAAGTCATATCAGCACCTCAGGAGCAAAATAGATATGTACTAGCAAGAGACCTAAGACAACATTTGGGGGTGACAGGAACGTTTTGCTTGCCAATTGCATTGATGGTATCTGGTGTCATGAAGATCTACATCTGTCACAGCTCATAGAATTGTGTACTTTAAATAGATCCAATTTTGTACTTAAGCGATGCCTCACTAACATTTTTTTTAAAGTAATTACATAATATCGTCCAGATAACAGGTTAAAAACATTGGCTAAAGCTAGGATAGGACAAGTGATGGGCTTTTCCAATGACCCCATCAGGAATCAAGTCCTGCTTCATGGACAACTGCCATTTAAAACACTGAATTTTGGAGAGCCTGAGGAGCACTGTGGACCTGGAAAGAATTCTAAAGCAGAACTTCCTTCTAAGAAGAGAATCATTCACTAACCTCCCATCTGAACAAACCGAGGATGCTAAGGAGAAGGCTTGTTGCTGGTGGCTCTCTGGTTTCTCCAGAAACAAGTAATTCTGGCTTCCCCTTTCCGCCTTGGGCCTGCCTCCTCCACTGGTCAGGAGCTCTCAGCGAGGGTAAGTCTGGGTGCAGTAGGAGCATCCTGAGCCCGTACACCTGGCCAAACAAGGAGCTGGCTGCCCTGCATCTATACAGTAAGCTCTTCTCCTATACAGGGTCACTGGGCCACTCATGCTCAGACCTGCAAAGTTCTCCTCTATGTGTGCTGGAATCTTTCATTTTAAGTTGAGTAGTGCAAATCCCTGACCTACAGGCACACACACTGCGGATGTGTTTCTCTTGGATACAAAAGACCTACTCAGGATCACCACGGAGATCAAGCACCACAGGGCTGGACTCACCATCTCTGTCTAGGAAAAGGCAGAACTCCCCCACATACCCTCAATCACCGAGGCAAAGAGGACGGAAATGATAGTAGCATTGGAAGCGAGATGTTGTTTCGCTGTTTGGGGCATTTTTGATTGAGAAAATCTTAGAAGACGTTAACCATTCCTCTGAACCTATTTTCAGGACTGATCACACACAGTCTGGGGTCTTAGCCCACCTTAACTGATTATCTGTAAAATGAAATAAGAACATGGCAATTACTCCTGAAATAAGAACTGTACAATGCACACTCAGAGCAGTGGCCAATACATGGAAAGTGCTCAATGCATATTACTTAGGTAGGAACAAGTTGGGTTTCACCATAAAAACAACTAATACTAAAAAGATAAGAGCTCAGAAAAGGATTTGAGAAGGGCAACGGATCAAAACAATGTTGGAAATAGGGCCTACATTTTCTTGGCAGCATATGGAGATATTCATAGGAAATGCTCAGTATCTACAGGATACCTTTATATTTTTATTTAATTTTATTACTTTTAATAAGAAATAACAATGAGACAGTTTCAAAACAGGTTAGTAGGACAGCTGCAATAATTAATATAATGCATGTTGTTGTCTTCATAATATAATGCATAGTTGTTCAGAGTACAAGATGCAGACATGATAACTAAACACTACTGGTACAAATACTTCCCATTGAGCTAAGAGAAACTAGTTGCATGCATAGTCCAATATTCCATAATAGTAGTGGGTTATCAGCAGAACTGGCAATGTCAGAAGCTGTTGACTTGAGCCTTTCACAGCTCAGCATACTAATCTGGCTTTACTTTTTATGCCTCGTGGTTAAACTTTTCTGCTGGATGATTAAGACCAAGTTAAAGCAAGACCTATATAACAAAACATGTAAAGGATACCTTTATCTTGCCTTCTCAAGAAATCAATGTTTTAAGAAAATCAATTATTAACACTTCACCTATTGGTTTATCTCCAATTTTCTCCTTGAGAAATATAGTGAGGTTGATTTTTTAAAATTGCTTTCCTTTGTGTTTTCCAAAGCAGCCAGGGGGCTCTTACATACAGCTGAGCAACCAATACAGAAAAGCACAGATGAAGCCAGTCAAGTGGGATTTGTTTATCTGATGGGAGAAATTGCTGGGTGACTGACGTTTTCAGGGGATTTTATATTGGATAGGCTTGCTATTGTCTGAGAAATGAGGAGTTTACTGTTAAAAATAGTAGTCTGCAGATTTTGCTTAAGGTGTGCAATGCAGCATTAGGTGAGACAAGAAAGTACAAAGCATTTCTGTGGATGTGGCATGGGAGGCGACCAACTTAATTACCAAACTAGCAGGCCATAAGTTGACCACAGTCAGTAGTGTTCATTGTTTTTTCACCGTCTACACAGAAGCATGAGGTATCATGAGAAAGAAATCCTTCCCAATCCCTCAACATTGCCAAGGATAAACTTCAGAATGTTATGTCTAGAAATGAGCTTCAGGACCAGGAATACAGCAGGGAAGCGCCTGCCTGGCAAGTGCAAGGTTCTGAGTTAGATACCCGGTACCACATGTCTGGCTGGCTCTCGTATCCTGGACACTCTATGCCAGCCCCAAAACCAGGTGTGGTGGCACATGTCTATAATCCCAGCACTGGGCAAGCTGAGACAGGAAGGTCACTTGGACTCAGATGAATAGCAAGACCCTGTATCTAAAAATAAATAAATAAATAAATAAATAGTAAACATAGACATGAGCCCTGCATTTTCCCAGCTTATTTGGTATAAACTATCAAAGAAGTGGAGAGAGACTTCAGAAAGTTTTTGTTCTGTTTGTTTCTATTTCCAATAGGAATCTTGCCAGAGATATAGCTCAGTGTCAGTAGCCCAATGTCTGACTGGCCAACACAAGGTCCTAAGTCTGATTTCTGCAATCAGGAAGAGAGAGAGAGAGAGACAGAGAGAGACACAGACAGAGAGACAGAGAGAGACACAGACAGAGAGAGACACAGACACAGAGAGAGAGAGACCTATTTTGAAACTTTTAGGGCAGTGTCTATCCTTCTAGAATTTATTACCAAGATATCATGAGAAACACAAAACCACCACCATTAGGTACCTACCAGGCGATCCTGAATTTTATCTACAAGGGTTGGATCACTCAGTAGTAGGATGGGTTCGCTGGGTGAATCTCCAGATATCAAACGAAGTTTAGCTTCATTGACTACCGTGGAAAGTCCGATCGTGATGAATGATATTCCTGAAATTCTAGCATCTTCAGATATGCTTTGAATGTCTGGACTCTTTGGATGATCAATGCCATCTGTCATCAGCAAAGCCAATTTCACACCATCTTTACGCCCCTCCCTCTTAAGCAGCCTGGTGGCATTAGAGATGGCATAATAGGAGAAGGTGCCTTGCCCAATTATATTCATAGACTTGGTCCTCTGCTTAAATGTCTGTAGGTCTTTCCAAGAAGAAAAAGCTGGATCAATCTGGACAGAGCTGCTAAACTGAAGGGCTGCCAATTTGATGTCATATTTTAAAGAGCGGCCCGGGATCAACTGGAAAATTTTGTCACTCAGGCGAGCCACAAAATCTTTCTGCTTATCATACAGAAGAATTTTAGAGCTCTCAGAACTGTCCACAATGAAGACAATATCTATGAAGCAAGTAGAGTCTGCAATGAAACAAAAAAGTTAATTGAGCAACCATGGTCTCTGCTCACAGGTCAACGTTGCGTAAGGTGGTTCCTGACTTGGTGTGTTGTGTGCTGTTTCTTACTGAGAGCTCGAAGTGTTGAGTATTCCAGACATTCTTAGTGATGAGAGATCACCCTGGAGACAAAACTTAGCTTGTAAAAAACTAAATCTCTTTCCAAGTCTTAGACATTTTCACCACTTTACAATCAAGCAAGGCAAGCGTAGATCAACAAAATATCATTTCGCAGCATCTTCTCAATGTTAAAGCCACTTAAAGTGACAGGATAAGAGAGTCTACCACATTTTAAGAATTCAGCGAACATGAGGCAAAGTTGTCCAGAGCTAAATAAACAATGCTCTCATTCTCATATTGTATTCGTATTACTGGTCCCCACTGGCCAATTGCTGTTGTTGCTTTTAACCTTATTAAAATCAAGGGTGAAATGACTGTACAGCATTATACCCCAAAATGGTAAAGAAACTGTTCTGAAAACAGAGCAATTAGTTTGAATCATAGTTCTATTTCTTGTTAATTTGCTTATGGCCTTAAGTGTGCCGCTTAACTTCTCTAAGCTTTAGTTTCTTGATCTGTGAGAGTGGCAGTATCAGGCCTGCCTGTTTTATAAATGGGGCTGAAACATTATAATGAATTCACAAGAGCTCTACTATCACTGATGTGTTCCTAAGGTGAAAGGCATATCAGGGTAGAACATCACAAGTGTGCGGGTACACGGTTTGCTGTTTGCATCAAGCAACACCACTTCACAAACGTTTGCTGAGGCTGAGTGTCGTTTAGAAATCACAAAACGCACCAATATTTTAACAGGATGGAAACTAATAAGTAAAAACTACAACAAAACCTTTTCTTTACCCTGGAAGTCATTGCTTCTTGCAAGTGGGTTTGGCTTTGGCCCTCTCCTTCTTTGTCCATCTACCCCAGGGCTCAGGAAAGGCAGCCAGAGCAGGAGGCAGGAGGCAAGACGTCTGCTCCACATCACGGTAGATGGTGGAGAATCATCTGCCTGGGGCTCCTGGAAACAGAAAACTCAGTCATCAGAAAATTTGCTCTTAAGCGTCCACCTTACAGAATCAAGTGCTGGCAGACTGAAATTTTCATGCACATTTCCAGAAAAACATTCACATTGATATTTTATTTGTAATTTGCCTTATTAGTACATGTTTATAATGCATAATGATTCCACTCACTGTGGGCTATCGGTACACAGACATAGCTCATCTTAATTCTTTTTTACATCCTCTACTTCCCCTCCCCTTCCCCCTGCACCTTCTGGTCCGGTCCCCTGTCCATTTTCAAAAGATCTATTTCTCTGTTTCCTTTTATGTATTATGGAGATCTCATCCTCCTGGTCTTTGTTGTGGTCCAGGAAGGGTTTTTTTTTTTGAACTTTGTTCATTAATTTGTGTTATGGCCGACTCAGCCTGCCCTGGGGGTGGGGCTGGCACAGTATGTGATCCCTGTGGTTACCTAAACTTTCCTAGGCAGGTGCTTTAGACCACTGATCCATTTCACCGGCCCAGGAAATTTATATTTGTAATCCATGAAAAAAAAAAAAAATTATTGGAATTCCATGAGTTAATTCCAATCTATGATTTCCAGTTTAACTCACGGTGAGAATAAAAGTGCTAAACCATATTCATAATTCTGGGGAGCCAAAGCACCCTAAATTCAGCTATCATGAGGGCTGTCCAGAACAAGGCCTCACTCCATGCAAGGCTGAACCCAGGGAGCGGCTTAGAGATGAGTGAATATGGGCAGTACGTTCGCGCTGGGAGCTGGGCTAGGCACGGAGCCCGCAATCACCTCTGCAAGATGCGGAGAGAAGAGTGTGCACACGGAGTAATCTGCGTGACACGACTGAGGTAGGAGGAGATGCCTGGAGCCTCGGCTCTGCTGTGGAATCTTTCACTCCCTGGCAAGTCACAGCCTCTTGCTCCGGATCCACTCTCAGCTGACAGGATAGAGCACAGCTCCCACCTCCTCGGCTCATACATATCCTATCTGGGTCCTCCAGGGGGTGGGAAAATACTGCCCTGGTGCTGTCTTTGCTTCACACGCTGCACCTCAGCACCTCCACCTCAGCCACACAAATTGGCACTCCTTCAACCCAACCGAATAGATAAGAAATCCCTAAGCAGCTCTGTATATTATAACACTTCATACTAGGGTCAGGTTTACATAAAATGCAGATAGTTGCTCCTCTTTCATAGAAAGGTACCCAGGTAGCCTTCCACAATCTAGCTTTTATTTTGGTCTTCATTTATATTTTAGATCTCATACAAGAGAAGCCATATGACATTTAAACTTGGACGTCTATTTTATTTCACTTAACACTATGGTCTCAAGTTGTATCCATCTGTCTACAAATAACCAAATCTATCCTTTGTAGCACCATAGTACTCCACTTTATATAAAAAAAATCTCATTTTCTTTATCCATTCATCTGTTGATGGACATATAGGCCACCTCCAAGTTTATCTATTCTGAATTGTGCTGCAATAAACATGAGCATGCATGTACCACTGTAATGTGAGGTCTTTATTTATTTCTGGAAGAAAGCAGAAGGGGGAAGACAGCGGGGTCAAATAGAATTTCTAGTTCTAGTGTGTGGAGAAATCTCCATACTGATTTCGGTAGTATTTGAGTTGGTTTGGACTCCCACCATCAATATAGAAGAGTTGTTTTCTCTCCACAGCCTCACTAACATTTGTTATTATTTGACTTCTTGATGAGACATATTGTTTCCAAAGTAAGATGGAACCTCAATGTTATTTTAGTCAATATTTTTCTAATGGCCAGAGATGTTTAACATGTTTTCATGTGTCTTCTGAGCATTTATGCTTCTGAGAAGCATCTCATTTGAACTGCCCATTTTTTGACTGGGCCACATTGAGATCATCAATTTCTTTTTCTTTTCTTTTTGTTTTTGTTTTTCTTTTTTTTTTTCTTGTTTCAGAACTTTTGTTTGTTTATTTATTTATTTTTATGGCCGGCCCAGCCTGCCCTGAGGGCATGGCTGGCACAGCATATGGTGCCAGGAATTGAACCACAGTCCCTGAAGCTGCCCAAGCTTTCCTAAGCAGGCGCTTTATACCACTGAGTCATCCTGCCAGGCCCCGAGATCATCACTTTCTTATTCAAGCAAATCATAGCCCTGTGAGCAAACACTTATTAGTAAACATTTCTATATATTCAAATAACTACAGTCAAGGAGTCTTAATTTCTCATGACATTATAAGAAGCAAGGAGTGAGGAGAAGAGCCATTTAAGAACATTTCAGTCCCACTCTGTGTGGAAAATGCGAAACCGCAGCATCTGCTTTGACATTTCCAGAGTGAACTCTGCACAGTGATTCTCGAAGGGGAATGAGGACTGCAATAGGGTTGTTTTATTCATTTCCATTATAAATCATTCCAGAGAAACCCAACACATTGCAGTATGGTAGAGAGGGGTCAAGCTAAAAATTAAATTATCCTTCCTTCTCCATAAACTTCATTTCTTTTTTCTACTTTGTCTTTGGAAACTTTCCTCCAGCAGTGCACCAAACGAGCAACTGCATATCCAAAGAACGTGAGAGTAGACATAACACTGTTCTTCTGCTGTTGACCACAAGGCTTGACAGAAAATGATGGACAGGCAGAAAGTACTCACACATACACACACACACACACACACACAGAGAGAGAGAGAGAGAGAGAGAGAGAGAGAGAGAGAGAGAGAGAGAGAGTCATAAGAAACTGTTTCCAGGTAAGTCATTGATGGAAGTGCTAAATCTATATTAAAATCTTCAATCATTCATCAGTTAGTCATCACCAGTTCTACACCAAACCAGCTTTAGGCCTCAAAACTTCCCTAACAAAAGTAGACCAGTACATTGGAAGCTCAGTATATCCACCACAGTGGAAAGGATAAAAAATTGTTTGAACTGATATTCAGCATGGTTTTGAAACATTTTCGTGCTTAAACCATATTGACTTTAGGAGTGCTGGAAAAGGAATCACATTTTTCTTCTTTGGCATCTTGCCTTCAGAGACCGTGAAGTGGAAACTCATGAGCATGATTTTTCCAGGCTCTAGATAGAGGATGGAAATACATGCAAAGGCAGTGAGGAGTGAAACGGGAGACTGACCTCTTCCATCCTTGCCAAATGGACAAAGGATGAACCCCAAAAAGAAGTAAAGCTGTGGGGTTGGGGACAGAGCAATGGAGGGGTTTAGGTGATAGTCTACACCGCAAGTTACACTGCTGAACAGTGTTTTAGGAGAAACTCAATGCTTTATAGCCAAGCATCTCTGCTGGTAAATGTGTCAAGTATAATTGGTTTAATACAAACTAACCTTCAGACCAGGTATGTGAGAGCTAAAGACAGCTGGATATTTATAATGAAAAGAAAAATCTGTGCTAATAGAACACGCAAAGGACATCCTTCCTCAGGTAATCCTGTAGCCAACCAGAGAGAAGAAGACAACAGACAGCCAATTTCATTCTGAACATCAGTGTAAGAATAAAGCTATGTTAACAATTCCAGGTGCTATTACACTTTCAAAGGAGGAATAAAATCAGTGACACCATGTTCCTGTATTACACAAGATTTTTATCTTTGATTATATTCCTATCATCACGAGCATTTCTGAACTTCCAGAAATAAAACTCAGCAAACTAAATTTCATTGAGAACAGCAGAAATTTGATAAGCTAAAAAAAAAAAGAAAAGAAATTTGATAAGCTACATGATGGAGTAACTCTTCAAAAACCTAAAGAAGGTGCTGCCCATGTAGGATCCTGAGAAGAAAATCACTTTCTGCTTATTTGTGGGTCTCTTGTAGGTCTTTGGAAGTTCTAGGTTTAAATAAAAACTTACTGTTTCCTTTAAATGAAGCACCTGATCCGACAGGCTTGTTGGCATATAATTATGAATCCATACCAGAAACTCATATATGATAATACTCACTAGTGGAATTTATCCAATAGCAATCATCCCTATATCTTATATTTTATTACTGTCTGTTCTGATCATTGTTGTGTAGCTCTCCCAATCCAAAATCTTGCCATCCCTTTCCACTTCCCTACCATATTAGAAGGACATGCTTCCACAGCTGTGCTTGAGTGTTTGAGTTCCTGTGCCTTCCTGAATTCGTTCTCCTTGATTGGTTTGGCATCATGAAAGCCTCTCTCCTCTAGCCAGCTTGTTACTGGGATTCATTCCCTCTGTTTTTAATAATTCTCCCCTCTCTTTTAGGTTTTATGTGCAAACAAAATGAGTTAAAAGGTGAAAAGACCACTAGTTAAATAAAATAAATGTGAACCTCTATGTCTTCCATAGGCTGGTTTTCATTAATACAGAAACAATGATGATCTTTAGCTGAATGCTATGTTTTTATTCAAAATGTATTTTAGGTAAATATTGAGATTATACAAACCCAAGTATACTTTGTAATGCTTCAGAAATAAAATCATCTTTACCAATTATATTGAATATTGATTAAAAGTTTACTAATTTTCATCATCGTTTGCGTCTTATTTGTTTCTACACGAAGATAAAATGACTAAATAAAGTCTTCACTGAAACTGCCAAGCTACCCAAACTATATTCTCTAGTTAACCCTGAATAATGAAAACTTATTCTAGCTTTTTAAATGCCCTCAAAAGATATTAACATTACTACCAGGCAATTTAGTGTCATGAACTAAAAATAAATATAGTTTAAATGTATAATTTTAACAATTAATCATGTTTATCTAATAATTGATTTAAAATAATAGCAAAGATAAAAAAAAATGTTGACAAGCTTTCTATGCATGATAAGCATATAAATCATTTAATCTTCCACAGACCCTAGATGGCCCTGGCATATATATATATATATATATATATATATATATATATATATATATATATATATAATTAAAGCAAAGCAGTTTATCATCTTACCTTGTAAAGTTTGTCAAACAGGAGTCAAAGCCTGCCTGAGCAAATGCGCACAGCAAGGACTATTGTTAAGGATGGAGTTAACTACTGAACATTGATCTGTTCCATGGGAAATAAAAGTTGTCTTTGCCTTTGGATCTTTTGCAATCTTTGATTCATGAGGATTAGACTAAGTTAAAGCGAGAGCAGTCGGGCATCTGGCCAGGGTGCAAGATCTGGGTGGGATCCGTAGGCAGCTTAAAGGCACAGCGCCTCTCAGAGCAAGCCTGTGTTTCCCTGACTATTGTAATAACCTGAGGAAACTGTAAGTTAAGCGTCCACTGACGCTGCTTTTGTTTCTCCTGGCATCCTGTCATCCTCTTTTGATTCCTATCTTTCTCTTTGCCTAAGATATGCTCTGCAAAGGAATAAAGTGACATCAAACTCAGAATAAAAACTGACCTTGCAAGGTGTGTAATAGCTTGGAAATTATGAAACCTAGATGAAGACTGAATAGAGGCTCGTGATCCCAGCCTTTCTACTTCTGTGGCTTTTGAAAATTTTTTTCACAGCAAAAAGTTGATACATGACACAATGAAAGGGTAGTTCAAGATTAGCACTGGTTCACCACTAGGTTCGACAGGGGGCTTTCCCACTTCGGAAGGGTAACTAAGAGGTAGTTTCCAACCCTGAGATTTCTGTGCAAAAAGGAAGTCTGCATAGGTGCCAGTGTTCCACGGTCTTTTTCCACTATGGTCTGCCTTCTGGTGTCCTCACTTCCTTAGTAAGTTAGTGTCTTGGCTGTAAAATATCCTGCCAAAAAAACCACTTGACTTCTCTACAACTGACCAGCGGACCTCTAGGGGGCGCCTCCCAGCCCGAGGCCGCATTATCAGCTTTCTTAGGAAAACACTTTCATCGTTTATGGACTTTTCTCCTTCTAACGATAACCTCCATGTCATGATCATTTACCAAGGGCCTGGCACTGTGCTGAGTACTTTACATTCATTACTTCGTCTGGTCCTCTATATGGAGACATTTTTAAATGAGAGAAATATAAAAGATGGCCAGGAAGATAGCTCAGTAGTATAAGTGCCTGCCTGCAAACACAAAGTACTGAGTTCAATCCCTTGCACTGCCGAAAGAAAGAGAAAGAAAGTGTCCACACCTTGGTCCTGATATTACAGCAGAGTCCTACAAGATGCTATTATTATGGGAGGTCAAGTTAAGGACATGGAGAATGCACTATTATTTCTTGCAATGCCTCCCAATCCACAGTTATCTCAAAAAAATTTAAAGGAAATTTCTTAGATGAGCAGAAAATACAATGTTTGAACAAAAAAAAAAAAAAAAAAAAAAAAACCAGTCCACCTTTTGTAGACATGGAGACCACCACTTTTCCTGGGATCATACAAAAGCTGCAAATGCCAGGATGAGACTTAACTGGTCTCGGGTCAGAACCTCACTACTAACAACTATTGCATCATTAAACTGAGTACAATACCTGCACGAATATTCATTGTTTCACTGTGTCCTTGTCACAGAACCGTTTGTGAGGGACTGGAGCAGTTTCGTTGGGAGTTAAGAATAGTAAAAATTCCCTGGGAATAACCATGTATATACCAAGGATGGTAGCCACACTTTTCACTTTCATGAGACATGGAACAAAGCATAGGAAGTGATTTTTTTCCAGGTCAAGGTCAACTTTTCTTTTTCCTGAAGCAAACTAACAGCATGCAAACTAATTCCGTCTGTAAGAAGCAAATTGGTGATTCTGATTCCTAAAGGTAGGGATACCCTGAAGCCCTCCTGCTTTGGAGCAGTTCTTGGAGTCCCACCTATTATTCTGATCCAGCCCACAGTGTGCAAAGAGGGTAAATTAAACACAAGCCTTGCAACTGTGGATGTGACCCCAGAGAATCTCCTAGATTCTACCCACTGATATAAATCTATTGACATTATGCACAGAAAAGCAATGGGCCATGGCTGAAGCCCGTGATCTTCCCCCTAACTGATGAGCTTGAATTAGTGCAGACTTGCAAATACACCAGACCAAAAAAGTGCAATAATCATGATGAGTAGGAAAAGGTCACCTGGAGCCCATGCTCTGGGAGACTTGCTCTGCAATAACCTTTATCAAAAAGACCCCATACTATTTTTCATTGTCACTACTGCGGATGGCCCAGCCTCAGCACTCAGGAAACATTTCTCAATGATTATTAGAAGTAATTTTTTAGTATCCATCAATTACCTGGGGAATAGAATGTAACAGGTTACTCTCTTCCAGAGCACTGCTAGTTAATAATTTTTAGCCCTATTTTTAAGAATATTCCACCACGGTAGAATCTCTACTGGTTTTGGTATCAATGTCAAAATCTACATTTTGGTAGTGGTAGTATTTTGAGGTCCTAAGATCATTCATGAGAAACCAAAATCTATTATGATTTACATACTCAGCAAACGTTATCTTCATGAAGTTAAAAAGAAGACTAGTCATAATGCAGCTCACGTTTGCATACAAGTAATATATTTGGGCTAGGACTAAGGCCTAGTGTTACATGTTACCTCTTCCAATTTTAGTCAATCCCATGCTGCTGAAAAGAACATTACCAGCCAGGAAGGGAGTTACCATTACCAGGACATGCTGACCAAATTTGAAGATTTCACTGTTAGAAGTCACTGTTTTGTTTTCATTCTTAAAACTTGACTTAGTACAAATTCTAGCACTTGCTCTAAAGTTTCTGGAATTCATTATCCCTCTTGGCCCCAAGACTGTAAATTCTTGGAAATTCTGTCATATCTTTTATCAGCAAATTGGAAAAATATCAAAATAATATTTGTTGTATTTATCAACGAAGAGAAAGATTAAGAATCAAAGACGATAAGAAAGTGAAGTGATCATTAGTACTGGCATTTAGGAAATGTGGCGTTGCATAAAGTTAGAGTAGCAAGATTCCAGTCCTGCCACCCCTCCCCGAATTCCGATTGAGTTGGCCCTTCTATGTGCCCTCTATTCCTTTCTATTATTACTCTTATTTATCAAACTATTATTTGAATAATTTTAGGTTTACAGTGAGTATCTCAGTCATGGTTATATTGTTTACTCCACAACCGCTTCATTTTGTCATTTGACCCCAGCTTAAATAATAGTCATGTATGCAACACACATTGTCTCCTAAACCACAATGCTATCATGTTTTCATTGTACTAAGTTGAAAGTTGCTAAAACATTTCTCTAAAATATTCCTCTAATACTGCTATTTCCTGCTTCTATGTTGTTTATTCCTTTCTAAAAACAATTACTTTGCACCAAAATTGCCAAGGTATTGTCTGGAAAAATTCACACTTTTTCTTTCTAACGAACATCAAAAGGTATATTGGCTTATGTCTTAGGTTGGGAAGTACAGTTTTTATTGAGATTACCCATTCACTTAGAGCATTCTTAATTTTTTCATGCTACATACACCAAAATAGAAAGATTAGATTTAAAGGTTAGATTAGATTTAAAGATTAGATTTAAAGATTAGATTTAAACTTGCTCTTAATGGAGAAAATGTTTGCTACTCTTGACTTAGCTAATTGTGCTTTCTGATATTAGAAAGTGCCATCCCATGTCTTGTGAATTCTTCAAATTTTTGTACTGGAGGTGAATAATAGCATTGAATCTCAGAGATTCAATTTCTACTGAGTGTAGAGATAATTTTTATTTACTTCTTCCATTTCACAATTAATAACATAGGGGAAAGATTTTGAAAGCCATCGAAATACCAAATTGTGAAGCAGTGTGGGAATAAGTTTAGTTTTTTTCCAACAGCTGAGTTCTTCCATTACCCTTATCAGCCTCAGGAGTTTGTTGGGTTTTGTGCCATCCAGTCTTATTCTAGAGCAATAGAAAAAGAAGATTGTAAGGGTCAGCCAAATAGTTCAGTGGACTAAAGTGCCTGTGTAGGCAGGTGCAGAGACCAGGCTCTGATCCCCAGCATGCTGTGCCATGCCTCGCCATACTCATGCAAGCCCTGTCCCTGACCCAAGAACATGCTGAGATGTCGATGGAGTCTGGGCATGATGGCATGTGCCTGTAATCCCAGTGCTTGGGAGGCTGAAAACCGGAGAATCACTACCACTCAGATCTGTGTAGTGAGATCTTGTAGACCCTGTACTAAATACATTTTAAAGAAAAATAGAATAGCCGGGCGTGGTGGTGCACTCCTGTAATCCCAGCACTCGGGAGGCTGAGGCAGGAGGATCAATGTGAGTTCGAGACCAGCCTGGGCTACAAAAGTGAGCTCAAGGCCAGCCTGAACTGCACAGTGAGGCCCCGTCTCAAAAAGCCAAAAAAAAAGAAAAAGAATAGTGTCAACAATTAATGTTTGTAAACTATGGATTTAATATGGCCCTGTAGGAATCTCAGATCTCACTGTATAAATGTTAATTCCTGGGGCTGGGGAGATAGCTCAGTAGAATAAGCCCTTGCCTGGCAAGCGAAAGAGCCTGAGTTCAAGCCCCAGTTCAGCAAAAAAGAATAAATGAATAAATAAATAAATAAATAAATAAATAAATAAATAAATAAATATAAAAATAAATATTAATTCCTGCCCTGGGCCACTAGGGGCAATCAACACTCATTCTCAGAACTGAATTAGTGGGAGAACTTTCTCCTCAACTACAGGAAGTCTTGCCTGAGCGCCTGGGGTCTGTGTTATTGACATTTGACCTTAACATAGCCAATAATGTAGGTAGGTCCATTATTTTCATGAATTTGGAGAAACTCCACTGCCGTTTGACTTTTCTGATCATGGTATTTGAGATTTAATAAAAATGAAGGTTTTAAAACAATACGTTGCTAGAGCAAAAATATTTAAGAAACATTCAGTAACTTATTATTCCATAGTCTATTATAACACTAGTTTACATGATGTTATTCCAGATTAAGATTTGAGTTAGATCTAAATTATGTGTTTCCTCCTATTCAGTAATTGGTTTCTTTTTTCTTTTTAAACTGTGTGGTTAAAAACACATCGTTCACAAAGTTTACAATCAAAGGAATGCGAAGTAATTTTTTTTCTATGAGTAGATATAATAAACTTTTTAAAAAACCTTACACAAGTAAAAAAACTATACAAGTAAAAGTTACTTATTACAGTTTTTATTCATTGTTCATGTCTAAAACTCTAGATTCTGAAGTTATACATGTATAATTTTATTTACTATAGATAACATTTTCTTAGCTATATATTTTCTATTATGCTAACTGCCCAAATTCAGAAGGACTAAATACTACCATAAATTAAGATTGACCACGTAAAAGGCATAAATCAACAGCTTCCAACATTGCCAGTTCTGCCAATAATCCACTGAGATTATGGAATATTGGACTATGTATGCAACTACTTTCTCTTAGCTCAATGAGAAGAAATTTTTGTACCGATAATGATTAGAAAACATCATGTTTGCATCCTGTCTTCTGAATACCTACTATGAGGACAATAATATGCATTCTATCAGTTATTGGGAAAGTACTACTAACGTGTTTTGAAACTGTTACATTGTTATTTCTTATTAAAAGTAATAAAAACGATTGACCAGGAGTCTTTAGGGACTATTGGTCTCAAAAAATATTTGGGCACCACCTTGTGGAGCTTTGCAGAACCACAGTGTGAGAGTCAGTGTGGCTGCTATCATTAAATTAAAATTATCAATTGTCTGTGATGTTGAACAGGTAGAATCAAAGTAGCTTTCTACACATTTCCTAGTAAAACGATTATATTTTATAGATGAATAAATAAAGTAACAGCAGATGAAATGCACTTAACTTGGTTTAACAAGTGAACCAACTCACTTAGTTTCTACTAGGCCCTTCTAGAAAAATCAATAATTCACAGTCACTTCATACAGGGGAGGCAAGAGGAAAAGAAAAAAGGGAGGGGCAGATTTTTCCCAAAAGAATGTGTGATTGTTTGTATTTCTGGGATACAGTGTCACAATCCAATACATGCATGCAATGCACCACGATCAAATAATAAACAGCTCCGTCTCCTTCAGAGTCATCTTTGTTTTTCAAAGGAAAAAAATTTTAAGTAATTGAACTTAAATTCTAGAAACTGATACCATGCTGAAGTTTTGAGAGTGATGTGTGCTAGGGTCTACAAATTGCACTGAAGTATGTAATTAAAACAACTGGATGGAGAGGTGAACAAGTGATTCAATATGGTAGCTGTAGTGCAACAGTCAGCGGCAGAATCTACATGAGGATAGTGGGTTTACTGTGTGATCCTGGTGACTCTTCTGCATGTTTTAATTTTCCATAACAAAATGCTAGAGCAAAAAAGAGATCTTCAGAGAGGGTACATCAGCCAGTATTTGATGATTATTTGGAAGGATAGTAAAGAAACAAAGAACAAGTAGGGGTTTTCCAAACCATGATGGCCCATACCAGTTTTCACACAAATGAGCTCTGTCCAAATTTCTCCTTTGCTTTCTACTCTCTGGCTTCTTTTTATATTTCTGCTTCTTAACCCGCACCCTCCCCCCCCCAAAAAAAAGATGTATGTTCACTTCAAAACCTTTGCTCTTACAGTTTTCTCCCCAAGAGGCTTTTTATCATTTGCAACTTGTATGCTCAAAGATGTCTACTGACATCTCATCCCTGTTAATTGCTTCTTTGTAATCACAGTTCTTTGTACCTCCAAGAAATAGAGATTTCATCAAGCTAGTACAAAGGTCAGTTAAAGGGTCAGGGAACATTTCAGGATTTGCAGAACAGGTGTCCCCGTCACATGTATGCAACTCTTCCACCATACCATAAAGATACTTTTAGACAATACATGAACAAGTGAACATAGTTGTGTTCCAGTGAAACTTTATTTACAAATATAGGCAGCAGGACATATTTATCCAATGAATCATAGTTTGCTAACCTCTACCCTACACCCCCAGTGGAATAGTGAACAGCTCACAGATGCTCAAAATAATTAATAAATTTTTATAGAATTAGTGAAAGTGTTAGGATCAATGAAACCAACTCGACAGACATGCCCAAAGACAAAGAAAACTCACTAAAGGTCAGTTTAGGCTCTAGACTCAAGTGGGACTTCATACTCCTTAATTGGATTTCTTGTCCCATCTTCCTTCATGCCCAGCATTCTGCAGTCCACCTTGGACACCAAATCCACTTGAAAAAATACCCCACAATTTTAATCAATTCACTTTCCAGGCTTATAATTTGAAGACATGCTGTAGCCAGGATACTTTCCAGAATCTTAACTCAAATTAGTTTAAGCAAAAACAAAATCCTGGGATCTTGTTAAAATGCAGATTCTGATTGGTAATGGTTTTATGGAGCCTGAGGTGTTACCCTTAGGCTCCATCAAACCATTCTACCCTTCTATGGCTGCCTTTTAGATAAGCTTGTCTAAGATAGCCTCTACAATGGTATTGGATAAACTATCTGTCTGCCTGTAGAATATTAAACATAGACCCATACCTCTTACCATGTTCTAAACTGAAATCGAAATGTGTCAAACACCTTAAATACTAAAACAGAAACACTTAATTTGCTGGAAGAAAGGATAAGTAAAACTAACTCAAGGAAGTAGGCCTAGGTAAGAACTTTTTGAATGGAATTTGAATTGCACAAGAAAGACCATCAAGAACAAACAAATATGATTATATTAAATTTTAAAACATCTCCACAGGCTAGGGAGATAGCTCAGTGGACTAAGTGCCTGCCTGGAAAGCACAATGACCTAAGTTAGATCCACAGTACCACATGCTATGCTGGCCCCACCCTGGGGCCACTGAGCTGACCACTGTAACTAGGCCTGGTGGTGCACGCCTGTAATCCCAATGCTGGGGAGGATGAAACAGGAAAATTGCTATGAATCTGAGCTGCATAGTAAATCCTTGTACCAGATACATTAAAAAAAAAAAAAAAAAAAACAATAGTGTGAAGTCTCAGCCTATAGAATGGGGGAAAAGATTTGTCTCCTGTTCCTTAGACAAAGGACTAATATCAATCTAGAATAGCAAGAACTCGAAAAAATTAGAACTCCCACAAAATAAAATACCTAATCAAAATATGGTTAACTGAAGTGAACAGATCCTTCTCAGAAGAAGGACAACTGGCCAATAAATAAATGAAAAAGGTCCCATATTTATGGCCACTAGAGAAATGCAAATTAAAACAACACTGAGATTCCATTGCATTCCAGAAAAAATGTCTACCATCAAGAAATCAAATATTAACAACTGCTGCCAAGGCTGGGAGAGAATAAAGGAAATTCTACATTGTTTGTGGGAATATAAACAAATACAACCACGATGGAAATCAGTATGGAGATGCCACAAAAATGACGAAGAGAAATTGCATTAGACCCAGCTATTCCACTCCTAGGTACCTTTCCAAAAGAGTCAAAGACAGCATGCTGCAGTGATCCAAGCACACCCATGTTTATAGCAGCACGATTCATGATAGCTCAATCTTGCCAGCAGCCTGTTTATCCATCAGCAGATGTATGAATAAAGACAATGTAATTCTTATACATAGTGGAGTATACCCGGCTGCATAGAAGGATAAAATCGAGTCATTTGCAGGAGAGTGGATGCACCTGGAAACCACAGTGTTCGGTGAAATTTGTCAGCTGCACAGCTTAAATAAATATCATATGGATCCTTTGCTTTCATACTTTGTTTTGTCTTTTTGAGACAGGGTGTCATTATGCAGCTCAGGCTGACCTTGAACTCACCTTGTAGCCCAGGCTGGCCTCAAACTCTCAGGGAGCCTCCTGCCTCAGCCTCCCGAGTTCTGGGATTACAAATGGTTTCTTCACGGAACAAAATAAAAGATAGATAACAGCATTATGGCTTATGTTTATATGTCCCATCCAAACATCCTACAGTCATATGTGGGACTATTTCAGAGGTGGCTGGATCCAGAGTGCGTGATGGTCAAGGGTGCTAGAGTGAAGGGTGTGAGGGCTGCCTGACCCAAGTATCCTGGATACGATATAAGGGGTAGAGAGAGATGTGGTCATCCCTTTGTATTGTATTGTTTCTGTATTGTGATGCTTGTCCCATGTCACTCTGCCTGGGAACCAGTTGACGATAGAGCAAAAGTGTGAGTTGAGCCGGGCGTGGTGGCGCACACCTGTAATCCCAGCACTCGGGAGGCTGAGGCAGGAGGATCAGTGTGAGTTCGAGACCAGCCTGGGCTACAAAAGTGAGCTCAAGGCCAGCCTGAACTGCATAGCGAGACCCTGTCTCAAAAACACACACACACACAAAAAAAAAGTGTGAGCTGCATAACCCTCTCCTCCTTTAACTTCGGGTGGCAGGACTTTTGTCTTAGCAAGGAAAAAACTAAGACAAACCGATAATGGAGATACAATGTTTGCAATTGCGAAAGGGACCAAGAGACAGAGGGTGAGAGAATGGGGGTTAGGGAGGGGAGATAGAGTTTGCGATGTGTGGGTTATATACATGTACCAGCTCCTCATAAGGAACGTGTCTATGTACTCTACAACCATATACTAATAGAAAAAGAATTTAAAAATAAATGGTTCTCTTTCCAAAATTATGATAAAACTTGAAAAATTCCCCAAAATATAGCATGGGAATTATAGATAGATAGGTAGATAGATAGATAGATAGATAGATAGATAGACAGATAGACAGACAGACAGACAGACAAATATCAGCAGATAAATGGCTACATTTTTTTTCACGGAGGTCAAACTAAAGACCTTGTGCTTGCAAACAGACACTGTGCCGCTGAACTATATCCTTGACCCTACATTCACTTTGTATGTGTGTGTGTGTGTGTGTGTGTGTGTGTGTGTGTAGCTGGCTCAGCCTGCCCTGGGGTGGGGCTGACACAGCATGTGGTGCCAGGAATAGAACAGCGGTCCCTGTGGTTGCCTAAGCAGGTACTTCAGACCTCTGAGCCATCTCACTGCCACTGTACAATTTTTCACATCTCTCTGACCCCTTATTAAGTTCTTTGTAGGAGGAGTTATATTTATCCTGAATAAAAGTGGTGAAAATCTAACACTCATTGTTTCATTTTGCCTGAACTTGTGAAACTAATATGCTAAAAGTTGCTTGCACAAAAAAAAAAGTTCTCTGCTCATTGCACGCATTGTCTCCTGGCCTATTATTCAGGATGCAAGGGTGGTAAGCAGTGCCTGACACCGTTTGCAACAGTAGTGATCTAAATAAAGCCGAAGTATTGGAGATCTGAGTCATGCTCAGCATCATCCGTGATAACAGTGCTATTTTGGTCCTCCTATCTCCCACTGCCATGAGAATTTTTCAATTAACTTCAAACACACTGGAGGAACGTTGGAAATACTGGTCACTGTTAATACCAATCTCTCTGTACACTTAGATAGGCATAGTGACTACCTGTTAGCTCATTCCTTATATATTCTATTCCCCAACAACTGCCTAGTTAAAAAAAAAAAAATACAAATAAAAGAAAAAAATAGGTGAAAAGGAATAATTATCACTTTTAAAACCTGGTGAAAATATCAGCAGCAGTTTGAACCACAAAAATTTCTAGACTCAAGGCTTTAATTAGAATGAGTAATCCTATCCCATTCTATTTAATGATCAGAGTAGGTTTCACTTAAATCCAGTAATGTTTAGGTAGCTGCTGATACATCAGCATACTTTACAAGCTACTGAATAGGAACCTTTTCCCAGATGATTATGTAAATTTATAAGAGAAAGAAAACTCTTGGGCAATAAGGAACTCATTTAATAAATATATTAACATTTATAGGCATTAATATAAGGAACTGTTTCTGTGTTAACATGGAATGCCTTAGATCTTCAATTAGACTTGTAAAATTCCTTTCAGCCGGAATTGCCATCTTCTAGTAATTTGTCAAAATGACTAACACAAAGGGCAAGAGGAGGGGAACCCGTTATATGTTCTCCAGGCCCTTTAGAAAACATGGGGTGGTTCCTTTGGCCACATACATGCGAATCTACAGAAAGGGTGACATTGTAGACATCAAGGGAATGGGTACTGTGCAAAAAGGAATGCCTCACAAATGTTACCATGGCAAAACAGGAAGAGTCTACAATGTTACCCAGCACGCTGTTGGCATTGTTGTAAACAAGCAAGTTAAGGGCAAGATACTTGCCAAGAGGATTAATGTAC
>PVJA010036610.1:0-20967 GCA_004027025.1 Myocastor coypus
GGACTGAAACCTCTACGAACTGTGAGCTAAATAAACCTTTCCTTCCTTCATTTTGAGTGTTGGGTATTTGTTCCACCAACGAGCAAAAAGTAACTAATACACACACACACACACACACACACACACACATATATATATATATATATATATATATATATATATATGTATATATATATTAGGGTTTGCTGAAGCACACCTATTGTTTAATCCTTGCAGAGTTCCTAGCAATCATACAAGAAAAATTAGAACTTCACTTAAAGTGATTATGTATGAATATTAAAGAAATTATAAGTCCTTGGTTTTCAAGAAGCAGAAAACAAAAGAAATTTTATTTATTTTTTATTGTTCATCTTTATTTTTTATTAATTTTCATGAAAAGAAATAGCAATGAGACAATTTCACAACAGGTTAGTAGGACAGTTCCAATAACTAATACATAGTACACTGCTGTCTTTGTAGTATTTGTTCGGAGTATAAGATGCAGATCTGTTATCTTTTACAAACATTATTAGTGCAAAACTTTCTTCTAACTGAACTAAGAGCAAGTAGCTGTATGTGTAGTCCAATGGTCCATAATAGTAGTGGGTTATTAGCACAACTGGCAATATTTGAAGTTGTTGACTTGAGCCTTTTATAGCTCAGTATATTAATATAGCTTTACATTTTATACCTCATGGTTAGACTTTTCTGCTGGATAGTTAGTAAATTTTAAATGTGGAAAGATGGTCCTTCTAGCAAAATATTCTTTCTTTAATTATATATTTTTAAGAAAGTACAAAATGGTATTGAAACAGAAAAAATTACAAATGGTACAGAATTTCACTGAATAGGATAATATGATTTTCCCAATATTAGTTATAATGCATAGGGTTGTCTTCAAACCAGTTATTCATATTACCAGATATGTGCATGGAAAATTGGAAGTAAAAGAAAAAAAATAAAGAAATATATAATAAATTAAGATACAAAATACAAACAATTGAAAAAAGGAGACAAAACAAATTAAGCAGTATCTGTTTCTTTCCATAGACCAGCAGAAATCTATCCAACACAGTTGTCCAATCCATCCTGTTTTCAGAGTTAGATATATTTTCTTTCCTCCACTTCCTATCCTGTCCTTCTCAACTCAGTAATTCCTTCCTCTATAATAAGTTCATTCCCTTTTGCCAGTATATTCTACCATTCAGATTCCTTTTTCTGTTTTAGGTTCTCACACTAAAGAGACAATATGATGTTTACACACGTGAGTGTCATTTACTTCACTTAAGCGTATGGTCTGTAGTTGCATCCGTTTACCAGCAAAAGACTCAAATATATTGTGCTGTATAGCTAAATAATGCCCCATTGTGTAAAAATACCACATCTTCTTTGTCTACTCCTTAGTTGATGGACATCTGCAGTACATCCAGGATTTAACTATGACAAATTGCATTGCTATAAACATGGGTGCACATATATCATTCTGGTATTATGTTTTCAGTTTTTCTGAAAAAATAACCAGGAGGAGACGGCCAGTATTGAATGGGATCTCCAATTCTAGCTTTTTTAAGGAATATCCATACTGATTTCCATAGTGATTTTACCAGTTTGTACCAACAGTAGAGAAGGGTTTGTTTTTCCTCAAGGCCTCTATACCATAAGCTTTTTGATGATAGACATTCTTTCTGGCATAAAACAGTGTCTCAGCATTATTTTAATTTGCAACTCTTGAATTATCAACCTTGTTGGATATTTCTCCATGTATTTATTTGTTATTTGTATTTCCTCATTTGTGATGTATATGTAAATCTTGATGCCCATGTTTAGAATGGACCTTTGAATTTAAGGTCCTAAATTTTCTAAAAAAATTATTTATACTCATTATACTCAAATTGCAACCATGTGCCAGATTCTGATGTCATTAAGTTCTCAGAATCTCATGAAGGGTATATGTTATTGCCTTTATTTAATAAAAACAAACCTAGGTCCACTGAGAGCAGTAAACTGTTTTAAGTTTTAAATTAGGCAAGAAAAAAATCATATACTTTGAAATATTGAGGAAAGAATAGGAGAAAATTTAAGGCATTGGGTCAAAAATTGGTAAGAACATTCCAAAATGTCTTGTTTAGAGCTGTTCAGAAAAGAAAAAAAAAATCCAGAGGAACACTTGACCCTCACACCCTTGTTCTACTTGGTCAAATCCTGTTATTATGCCCCATATAAATAATTATTAGTGAGAAATCAAGGAGGAGAATGAAAAAGAATGTCTTTGTAAATAGAGGTTTTCCAGATAACTAATGTATAATACAAAATAAAAATTTTAAATCTACACACAGACAAAAACTTTATACTCTAGCTAGAACGGCTTTGTTGAAGGGATGATTGGCTGTAAATTTTTCATAGTTTGTTTCTTTTTTACTCTGTTGAAAATTTCCTTACAAGTGCATAAAATTTTCAAAAAGACAAAATCCAAGTTTTGATTCTTTGAATTATTTCCCATAGAGTTTGTTTTTTTGTTCATGAACTCTGTAGCTACTCTTATGTCTTTAAGATTTCTACCTGTATTTTCCTCCAGAAGATTTAGTGTTTCTGTTTTACTATTTAAAACTTTGAATAATTTTGACTGCAGTTTATTGCATAGTGGTAGACAGGATTTTAATTTTAGCCTTCGGCATATGGAAAGCTAGTTTTCTAGCACCGTTTATGAAAAAGGGTATCTTTGTTCCAGTGAATATATTTTGTCCCTTTATCAAAGATAAGATAGTTGTGTGTGTTTGCACTTGTGGCTGCATCTTCTAATATGTTCCACTGATATTCAGGTCTGTCTCTATGACAGTACTATGTTGATTGATTTATCATATTAGCTTTACAGTATAATTTCAGGTAAGGGATTGTGATAACTCTTGGCTTTCCTTTGTTTCCCAGTCCTGCTTTTCGATATCCTGAGTCTTTTTGGCTCCGAGTGAATATGAAGAAAGTTTTGTACCGCTCTGTGAGTTATACAAAAGGTATTTGGGAATATGTCCATGTTTACAATATTGGTTCTTGGTATCCAGGAGCATGGAATATCTTTCCATTTTCTCAAATCCTCTGTAATATCTTTTCTTAGAGTAGCATAGCTTTCACTGTATAAAATTTTTACTTCCTCCATGAGTTTGGTTCCTAAGTATATAATTTTTGTATGGTATTGTTATAGGTGTGGTTTCACAAATTGTTCTTTCAGTGCATTCAATGATTGTGTACAAAAATCAGTAGATTTTCTGATGTTGATTTTGTATTCTGCTGTTTCCGAATTTAATGATTAAATATACAAGAGTCTTGTTGAAGTTTTTGGAGTCCTCTGTGTACAGGAGCTTTTTATCTGAAAATAGTAATAGTTTCACTTCTTCTCCAAGCCTTATTTATCTTGTTTCTCTCTCTTGTCTAGTTGTTCTGGCTAATATTTCCAAATGTATATTGAACAGGTGTGGAACCTGGTGGACATCACTGTTTTGTTACTGATTTTAAAGTGAAGTCCTTCTGTTTGTGCTACAGTATGATGTTGGTTGTTGTTTTCTCATTGATGGATTTTATCAGCTTGAGATATAGATTATCTACGACAGTTTTCTGTAGGGATTTGTTCCTGAATGAGAATTGGACTTGTCATTTTGTTGATGATTTTTGCATCTATTTTAATCATAGACATTGGACTGAATTTTGGGTCTTACTCTGGTATAGAAATAAGGCTAATACCTCCAGGAATCTGTTTGGGAAAAATGGCTTCATCTCCAATAACATTAAAAGATTTGAGAAAACATCTCAAAATTAAACAAGATGCATTGACAAAATTAAAAGGGATGCATTAAACATCTCTAAAGTTTTTTTGTAGAATTCTGCTTTGAATCCATTGGTTCATAGGCTTTTCTATTTTGATAAGTTTTTTTTTTTTTTTCATTACCATTCCATTTCCCATTTTGTTTCCCATTACTATGTTATATAGAGTTTGTATAAATTTTTGACTCAGCTTTTTCATTTCATATTTTGTAGGAAACTGTTTATTGGGGCTGAACTCTCCATGTTGAGATAGTAAAGATCCTGGAAGTATGTATTGATGAACCTCTGAATTTCTCTAGGGTGTGTAGTAATTTTGCCCTTTTTATTCTTCATTCCATGAATGTGAGTTTTTCTTTCCATGTTTCATTAGGCTGGCAAGGAGCTTATCAATTGTATTTACTCTTCCAAAGAATTAACTCTCTGATTCATTTATTTTGTATTTTTCTTCACCTCTAGTTCTTAATTTCTGCACTAGTCTTCATAATTTCCTTCCTTCTTTGTGCTTTGGGTTTGACTTACTCTTCTTTTTCTAGGATCTTGAGGTGGAGAATAACATTTTTCTATTTGGCTGTATACCATTTTCATAATTTGAAAATTTACTACTATAACTTTTCCTATTAAAACAGCTTTAATTAGCTGGGCGAGGTGGCTCATGCCTGTAATCCCAGAACTTGAGAGGCTGAGGCAGGAGGATTGGTGTGAGTTTGAGATCAGCCTGGGCTACAAAAGTGAGCTCAAGGCCAGCCTGAACTGTTCACTGAGACCCTGTCTCAAAACAAACAAACAAACAAACAAAAAAAGACAAAAAAAAAAAGCTTTCATTGTATTGCCTAGGTTTCCAGAAGCTTTATCTGAATTTTCATTTGATTGTAAATATTTTCCATTTCTTCTTTAATTTTATTTATAACCCAATGGGTTTTTAAGAAGTTTTTTTTTTTAATTTCCATGTGTTTATGATGTGCTTGTAGTTGATTTTGTCAATAATTTCCTTTTTCATTGCACTGTGGTCAGATGGTGCACATGGGATAATTTTGATTCATTTACATTTACTTAAGAATGCTTTATGTACTAGCATACAGTCTATTTTGGACAATGTCCCTCATGCAGATGAGAAGAATATGTATTTTGTTGTTGGATGAAACACTGTGAAAATCTACAAAACTTATTTCTTCTCAAGCTTGGTTTAGTTCTGACATTTCTTTCTCTTTGTGACAGTGACATATTAAATTCTCCATTATAATAACTATAATTGCTTATTTGATTTTTCATGTCTTTTAAAATTTGTTTCATATAAGTGAGTGCTTCTACATTGGGTGTATATATGTTTATAATTGTTTTCTTTTGTTCTTGCAGTTTTCTCTTCGCAAGTATATAGTGACTTTGTCTCTTTGAATGATTCTTGGCTTGAAGTTGATATTGTAATCAACCTGAATGCCTACCCCTGCCATTCGTTTTCTGATATCCTGTGGGATAGAGGATTGATTTCCTTCCTTTGGCTTTTATTCTGTGAATTTCCTTTTGAGTTAAATGTTTTGTTTTTTTTTTATGTTTTTATTTACTTAGCACAGCGTCCATAGGGTCTCATTGCACAGATCAGACTCATAGTGATGGTTCCTATTTTCAGCCTCCCAAATGCTGGGATTAGAGGTGTGCACCACCCCTTCCTGTCTCCCATGCCCTGGTGGCCGCGCCAGCACAGCATGCCAAGGATCAAACCCTAGCTGTTGTGCTTGCCTACGCAGGTACTTTAGTCCTCTGAACTATCTGAGCAGCTCAAATGTTGTTCTTGTGAACAGCACATTGTTAGATTTTGTTTCTTAATCCACTATGCTAGCCTCTTTGTTTTAATTGGTGAATAGAGGTCATTTACCTTGAGGCGTACAGCCATTCATGTTTATATGTGTTGGCTTATCTTTGGCATGTTATTTTCTTGATGTAGGTTGTGTACTTTTCTCCTATTTTTGTTTTCTCTGTTTTATAGCTCCATTCTGCTACTGTTGAAGTTATGTTCACTTCTGCTTCTTTCTAGAATATCTGTGAGTACCCTTTGAAGGGTTGGTTTGATAGTCATATGTTTCTTTAGTTACTCTTCGTCATGGGAGGGTACAATCTTACCACTGAATTGATAGATAATTTTGTAGAGTAAAACAATCTGGTTTGGATGTTATTTTCTTTCAGGAACTGCAATACTTCCCTCCACTATCTTCTTGACTTGATAGATTGCAATGAGAAATCTTCTGTGATTCTGGTGGTATTTCCATCATAGGCGATGGGTTTCTTCTCTCTAGCACCTTTTAATATTATATTATTTTGCTCAATTTATGAGAAACTTTCTATTATGTGTCTAGGTATAGATTTACTTTGTTTTATTTTTTATTTCATTTTTTTTTTTAAATTTTATTTATTTATTTTTTTCTTGTTTCAGAACCTTTGTTTGTTTATTCACTCATTTTTATGGCTGGCTCAGCCTGCCCCGAGGGTGGGGCTGGCGTAGCATGTGGTGCCGGGGATCGAACCGCGGTCCTTGAAGTCGCCCAAGCCTTCCCATGCAGGCGCTTTAGACCACTCAGCCATCCCACCAGGCCCTAGATTTACTTTGATTATGGCTGTTTGAGTTTCTATATATCTTGTTTAACTGTATGTCAGGTTCTTTTCTCATTTTTGAAAAAAAATTCTAATAATTCTGTAAATAGTCTTTATATGTCATTTGTGCTGTCTCCTCCTGCTTCACTGACAACTATTATTCTCATATTATTTTTCTTTGTTCCGCCTTGTTGCTGCTGAATTGGGATTTCCTGGATCCATGTTAGTTTTCATATCTCCTTCATTTTCCATTCAGTACCTGCACCACTGACTTTGAGGTCTCAAAATCTTCATTTTTTTTTTTTTTTTTTTTTTTTGGCGGGACTGGGGTTCAAACTGATGACCTTGCACTTGTCAGGCAGACACTTGTGCCACGGAGCTATCTCCCCAGCCCCCTAAAATCTTCAATTTTATTCAAACAGTTTTGCCAGTTTTCAGTGAAGTTCTTAATTTCCTGGATATCTGTTTGTATTTGTTTCTTTTTTTTTTTTTTTTTTTTTTTTTTTTTTTTTTTTTTTTTTTTTTTTTTTTTTTTTTTTTTTTTTTTTTTTTTTTTTTTTTTTTTTTTTTTTTTTTTTTTTTTTTTTTTTTTTTTGTCTTTTTGAGACAGCGTCTCGCTATGCAGTTGAGACTGGCCTTGAGCTCACTTTTGTAGCCCAGGCTGGTCCTGAACTCACACTGATACTACTGCCTCAGCCTCCCAAGTGCTGGGATTACAGGTGTGTGCCACCATGCCCGGCTCATATTTGTTTCATGTTATTCTCATTCTTTCCTGTATTGTTCATTCAGTGTTTCCATCATTTTTATTGTCCTTTGTTTTTAAATCTATGTCTTTTTAGCTGTTCTGAGAAATATTTTCACATTTATTATTATTGTTATTATTATTTTTTTATTATTAATTATTATTTTGACTTGGGAAATTATTCCTTATCTTATTTCTTCTATAGCCTGATGGACTTGTTCCTTTCCTTCCATTTCTAATATTTCATAAATTTCAGTTTTGTGATTTCCAAGTTCTTATATGTGTTTGTCTCCTGGATTTGTTCTGGTTGGGATGGAAGATTGAGCTTGCCTTTTAGTCCTGCATTTTTGCATTTATGAAAGTCCCAGTAATCATCCCAACTTACATGTAGAGGGAAACTCATGAGGCATTGTCAGTAAGTTTTCTGTTACAGGGTAGGACTAACCAAGTCTCTCTCTACTAGTGGAAGCATCTCGTCAATACTCACCAAAGTATCATTTTAGGTTGTGGGTGTTGGCTGGATTCTGCAGAATCCCATGGGCTGTCTAGAACCCTCTTGAGTTCTTAAAACGCTGGGCCAAGGACATCAGCATCTCCACTCCTGCACCCTGGGGTCCAAGGGCTACAGCTTATCAGAGCCCTGCAGGCAGCTGAGTGCTCCTAAATTCTTAACTGGATGGACCAGGAACCAGAGGAGCTCTATGCCTGTGTGTGCTAGGCTGACAGATCAGATTGTAGCCCTCCACATTCCCGCAGGCTGCTCATGGTCCTCCTAAGTTATTTATTTATTTATTTATTTATTTATTTATTTATTTATTTATTTAGTCTTTTTGAGACAGGGTCTCACTATCCAATTCAGGCTGGCCTCCAGCTCACTTTTTATAACCTAGGCTGATCTTCTACTCACACTGTTCCTCCTACCTTATCCTCCCAAGTGCTGGGATTACAGGCATGTGCCACCATGGCCTGGTTGGTGCTCCTAAGTTCTTAAAATGTTTTGATCAGTATTAGCATAAGCTCCACACCAGTGAGCTGTGGGCTAAGGTCAGAGCTTACTTGATTCCCACATGGCGCCCAGTCCTCCACAGCTCTTTAATGGCACCAGGAAAGTCAGACAGACAAACAGACAGGCAGACAGATACACACACAGACACAGACACACACACACACACACACACACACACACACACACACATACAAATATTCCTTATGATGCACATATTTTTTTCCTGGGTTTTAGAAAGCTTACAATGCATTCGCTAAAACAACCATTCTTATGCTTTCCAGAATGGAACTGAATATGGATGCCCAAGTCAAGATGTGAAAAAATGGAACACTACAATGCGAAAATTTCACGTCACCCATAGATTACAAAAATAATGACTTAGTTGAGCTCATGAAGACCATGGAAACCTTCTTTCCTAATTGGCAAAGTTGAGCATCTCTGCTTTCTGCTCTATCCCAGTGAGTTATAAGACATTCGGATTTTGCTTTATATGCATCAGCAACTGATATAAACTTTTAATCTGCATTTTTATCTTGCTCGCATCAGCATTATATATTTTCACTTTGAGTAGTGTAAAAGGTGTCTGTCAAATAGAGGAATATATACCTCCTTAGTAGTGTAAAATGTCTTAAAAACTTACTATACTTTGTAATGTATTAAATTCAAGTTTACTTAGTTTTTGTTTTATATTATTTTCTTATACAATTTTTTCTCTCTCTTTTACTATTTTTTTTCAAGGTTCTCAGTGACATGGATTGTGATAGTATTTTACAACAATCAAGTCACTGGGACACAGAAACATATATAATTTCTTGCAGTTATCTAAATTGCATCAGATCTTTCCACATGATGATTAGATACATGCATTTTTTTTGTCTTTGACAGGTGTCAGAAGCACTCCTAGCTTTCCAATGCTGACAGAGTTACACTTTATGCTTGTGCACAGAGCTTAAACTCTATAATAGAAAAAGATATTCATTTTAATATATTTATTAAGTTTGAAATTACTACAGATATACTCAATATACAATAAATTCTTAAATAATTTATAGATAGATGTTACAAGTTGTTTCTTTAAAAATACTATATCAGTAGTTGACAGTTGAGTAGAAAACTCAAAAAAAAAGTTTGAATTTTCTCTTCAGGATGGGTTAAAAATAAGTACACCTAAAAATAATAATTTCTATATATGGCCCTTCATGTAGAACAGTTAAAAATGACTCATATTTTTGAAAAGCATTTTTTTACCTTGACAGAAGATCTGAAACTAACTGCTTCATTTCAGTGATTTTCTCTTACTACAAGTTTTCCTTTAAGAAAGAACACGAAAATAAACAGAATCATACATGAAAGTACAACCATTATAACAGAAGCCTCAGAAATTAAAATAAAATAAGGTCAGAAGGGACTGATAGAAATAACTACTATCAACAAATTCACTGAACTGGATGAAATGAAGAAATTTTTTAAAATGTTACAAAGTCCAAGCACTGAATTAGGAAGAAATACAAATCCTGAACAAATCAGCAAATAGTACACTCAAGTACTGAATAAGGATATTCCAAGAAAGAAAAGCTCAGGATCATATTTTTTCATGGTTGAATCCTAAAAATTAAAAATTTAAAAGCAAAAGTACTACTAAGTGTTTTTAAATTTTTGCAAATATTAGAGATAGGCTGTGTTTCTGAAGTCATTCTGTGATACCAGATGAACCTTGGTAGCAAAGCCTGTGAAGACATTATAGGACAAGCAAACTGCGGGCCAGTATCTGTAAAAGTTTCAGAGGAAAAATTCACAGTAAGATACTAGCGAAAAAATTCAACAGGACATCAAGTGTTTAGACAAGATATCATATTTGCATCTTCTACTCTGAATAACTACTATGAAGACAATAATATACAATGTATTAATTATTATAATTGTCCTACTATCTTGTTTTGAAACTGTCTAGTCACTCTCACTAAAATTAATATATATATATATACATATATATATATATATATATATATATATATATACTTTAACATACAGAAGTCAATCAATGCAATGTATCAATAAGCAAAATGAAAGGTAGGAAAACTCATTATCACCTTAATCAAAGCAAAATAATTGACACATTTAACATACCTCTAAGATATAAATCCTGATTATATTGTACAAGAGTAGAATATTTTCTGCACAATAAATTATATCAAAAATATATGTTTAACAATAATAATCTAACAGAACCTTTAAACACTTATCTTTTCATATTGAGCATAAAACAGAGATGAATAGTTCTTAAATTACTACCAAGAATATCTATGCAATTAGAAAAAACATAAAATACTGAAAAAGTAAAATTATGCCTGTTGACGTTAATGAAATCAACTTTTTGTAGAAATTATTTACAGATCATGAAAACATATGTTCACTAAAAATTGAATTCATCATATTTACAAGGAACAGAATATATATACAAAATTGATGTTGTATATCAGTTAAGATCTAGTACATCAAGAAAGATACAATATAGAAAAATGCTTTAAAAATTTGAACAAAATGGTAAAAATCCTGTATATTGGAAATTATAATAAACTCTAAGGGAAAAAAAATTGAAGGAGATACATATAAATAGAAAAACTCTTGTATTCATAGTTTGTAAGAATTAGTTCTGTTACAAAGCTTATTACCAAAAGACAAAATAGATTTATTGCAAGCCTACAAAAATAAAAATGTCACTGAACCACGGAGGACATCATGTAGCCAAAGGAACTTGAGAAAGAAAAAAGTCTGGAGACATTAATTTTTCTTATTCCAAAATACATTACAAAGCAGTTTTTAAAAGAAATCCTGATGGCTAACAAGTACGTGAAAAATGAACGTTTCTTAGCCATTACGAAAATACAAATAAAAACAACTCAGAAATTCTGTTTTATTTCAGTCAGAGGATTCTGGGAGCAAGTTCAATGCCACAAAGCGGAGTCAAGATGGTCATCGCCGAGAGCACATGTTCTCTCTCTCTCTCTCTCTCTCTCTCTCTCTCTCTCTCTCTCTCTCTCTCACACACACACACACACACACACACACACACGCGTGCACACAAACAGCTAGTAAAGATGTGTGGAAGAAGAAAGCCTTCTACGTTGTTGCTGGGAATATAAACTATGACATCCATGGTGGTATGCAGCTTTCTCAAAAAACTTACATAAAGTTGACTCATCTATAATACCTCTCTTCACAGTCATAAGACATATATACTCATGATAATAGCAGTAAAACTGACACTAGCTAAGATATGGAAACAGCTAACAGTCTCATCGATTAGTGAATGGATAAAAAAAGTATGTTCTATATGCACAGGTTGAATATTATTCAGAGATGAAGAATGTAGTATTTCATCTGCAGGAAATTCAACGGATCTTGAGACAGAAGCCAAATTCATTGGAAACAGAGCGTTACATGTTACCTCATTTCTCTTTTGTGAGAAACCTAAAACACAAATAAATAGAAAAGCACAGTAAAGGACAGATGGAAAACAAAGAGAAAAGGAGACAAGAAAGGCAATAAAGGAGGGAAAGTTTGTAGGAAGATCAACTATTTGAAAATGATCGAGATTTGCTATATGCATGTACCGATTCCCCCAAAACAAATGTAAATATGATGCACTGAGTAGATGCACTAAATAAAAATAGAATTTAGAATACTAAAAAGGGCACCTATAAGCAAGTTCAGGTGCCAGGGATTCAATCCTGTCCCCGGGGTACTCTGAGACAGCAATTGAGACTGGGAGTGTTGGCGAGCACCTGTAATACCAGGCCTTGGAAGGCTGTAAACAGGTGGTTCACTAAGAGTCTGATATAGTAGTGAGACCCTGCACATCCTGTAGATACTTCTCTAAAACACAAAAAATAAAAATAAAATAAAATACTACAGAAGGAAGGATTAATGAATTTGAAGGACAGAAAAATCTGTGTTGCTGAGTCAACATAAGTAATGTCATGTTGAATAAGTCTTTTCTTACCTTCCTTCCCTCCTTGTATTAATATTACTTTTGCTTCATGAATGCCCCTTGATATTGCTAATACTTCAGCAGTGATTAGCATTTCCTTCATCAATTCCTTGCTTAACCTAGGTAGGCTCGAATTTATTGTCCAGGTGGACTCTCACTTCTCATTCAGTTTCTAACACTCCAAGCCAGATTGCACACATACACGTAGACCACATTTGGCCTCTGATTCCTCTGTTTGGCTGCCAAGCATGCTAGCTGGTTGCATTTTACTATTCCCTTCCCCTGATATGAGCAAGTTCTAATGAGGCTTGTGATGGTCACCTGACCTGGTACAGAAACAGCCTAACTTGCATTGCCTCTGACCTTCACTCCTGGGTCACTGTTTTACTTATATACTTTTCTCACATTTTTTGAACTCCCACACCACACAGTAACATACTGTCTCCACAGCATGCTCTTGTCCCTCCATCATGGTTTGTCACCCCCTAGAAGACACTGTGTTTTCTAATCCTAACTGAAATACCTTCTTGTTAAGTGCTTTCTAAGAACAGAGGGTATTAAATTATAGTAAGGACCAGGAAAATGCCTCAGGATTGACTGGCTGCAATTTTGTATATACTTAGATTTCAAATGCATAAAAATATGTAAAAATGTGTAACTGCTTTTATCACATTCTTTACAGATTTATTAGAATATCAATGATTGATAGAAAATACCACGTCCAAGTCAAGTCTAATATGTTTGATAGTAAGAGAGACAGTGATGTCATGCTTAAGTACTTATATTATACAGTAATAGTATCACTGAGTCTTTCTTCTGGTGGGTTAAGATTATAAGATTGCAGACCAGAAATTAGAGAAAAAGAAGGGCTCCAAGGATAGCCAGTATTTTGGCCCTAGCCCTTCAAGGTCAGCGAGAACTCAGGACATAAGAGAACTTGTCCTGTAACATCTTATAACTCAGTGGTTTCCCAAATTTTCTGTTCAAGGAGATCATGGGGCTACAGAGGAAAGGGATTGAAGATACATAGTGTGCCAAAGGGGAGTCATTTAGAGAGAAACCATTCCCTCAGGTTTTCACAGAGAGCAAACAGGTGACTCATCCAGATGGCTGACACTGACAACACTTCTACAAAGCACTGTGCATGGTTCCAAAGTAAATCCTGAGGGTATCTGACTAACCTTGAGAGGTACAAAAGTTACATGTTTTGCTATACAGGTTGTGCCTAAACTTGCCCTTAACCACCCATCAGAAAAGTTTAACCACAAGACATAAAACAGAAAGTTAAATTAGAATGCTGAGCTGTAAATGGCTTAAATCAACAGCTTCCAACATTGCCAGTTTTACCAATAATCTACTGCAATTATTGAACATTGGATTATGTATACAAGTACTTTCTCTTAGTTCAATGAGAAGAAATTTGGCTGTGCCAATAATAATTTGAAAAATTATAACACCTATTCCTGGTGCTCTGTTTAACTAGTAAGAGAACAACAATATGTATTGCCTCAAATATTGTAATGTACTACCAATGTGTTTTCAAACTGTCACATTATTATGTCTTTTTTAATTAAAAATTTATTTATTTATTTATTTATTTACATATAGTGCAGAATTTCAAAACCAGAAAAATTTAACAATGGTTATATTACATATTTTCATCATCGGAGCAGTTTAGATTAATAGATATCAGTGTATAAGGTTGATCAAACAATTAAACAGTAACACTTTCAATAGGTATTATTTTTTTCTTCTTTCTCCCTTTTCTTTGTTTTCTTTTTTAACAGTTGACACACTGTATTAAAAATAATAAAAATAAAATTTTAAAAAGAGCAGAGTATTGGGGAAAGGAATGAAGGAGAGACTAAGAATCAGAAAGTAGTTAAAACAGAATAATAAGAAAAAGGAAAATCCCACTGTAATCTTTTAAAAATAGCCAATAGCAATGTTATTTATAAAATAAATGAAGTACCCCTATATCTTTCATTATCAAAACAGACATCAGAAGAATGGCGCTCAGTTCTGGCTTCGAATGAAAACGTATAGTGTCCTGATGAATATTCTGAAAGCAGTGAACAAGATCAAGTATAAGAAAGTGTATCTTTGAAACATCTAAAGGAATATGATATGATGTAGGCCAGTGATCAATTTTGTACCACTATTGTATAATCGAAGTATCTGTAACATTGCCCTGAGTCTCAGAGGAAACTTTGGACAAGAGCTGCTTAGCAATACTGAAACTCTTAAGACTTAGGCTACCCGAAGAGATAAGTGAAATGAGATGGAAATCTGCCTTTTGGAGACTCGGGGTGGAATGATGAATTTTGGATCTAAAGCATCCCTCAAATGTCTTATTTTGTATGTATGTTTTGACCTGAGGGGATGAGACTGAGAGGGCATGTGAAAGGGCCATGATTTACATGACTTGGGGTTGTATATTTTTATTCCAGCTGCTTTTCTCACTGTCTGTTTGCAGACTAGAACTTCCTAGAACTTCATGTCAGGTGTTTTGAGATGGGAAATTGGGTGACGTAACTTACTTTGTACATTTTTAAAGTTTCATATATGCACTGAGATAATGCAGACATTTAACTAATGCTAAAATAATAAAATATTGCCTATTTTTGAAATAATTTTTGATAGTTCGTTTTTTATTATAAATTTTAAAGAAAATCACAGTAGATATCACCTGAAAATTTATGTAATAATTCCTTAGTTCTTCTGAAAATAGCCAAAAACCTAAATGTTAAAAATGTCTCACCTGGATTAGGGGCTACTTGATATGTCATCTTTTAAAACATCAATGCTTCAGTTTAAAATATTTGTAAACTCAGTTATAGATTATAAAGGCAAAAAAAAAAAAAAAAAAAAAACAAAAACAAATACCTAGGTCTGAAAAAATGTTTTTCAAATTGGAACTGTTAATGAAAGAATACTTCACATAGCTATTACATTAATAATAATTATTTCCTTTGAGTTTCAAATTCACTATTTCTCAAGTTCTTTGACATGAAAGTTTGAGTTATAATAGCTCATGTCTCCCATGGTCCCTTTGAGATTGGATAGTAGAGTACCAGGCAGTTTTCTCAGAGGGTGCCTAAAGTGAAAATTCATAGCTCACCACCTTTATTTTGCCATAAAGCTAGAGTTTGTGTTCATAAACTTTATAAGGCATATCACCATCCTGAGATTTGTATGAAATCAAAGTAAATTTGGCTGTGATTTTTGCCCCTTATGGTAACACAAATGCCAACAGAGTGTCATGATATTGTGCAAGAACTTTCTTTAATATTTATCTCACCACTAACACAGTGATTTCACTATGCTTTTGAATAAAAAATAGAAGTTAGTTTTACTTCATTTCTACAGTAATCAGAAGTAAATCGTGTCTTTTATTCTACTCTGAAGAAATTACAAACCCAAAGGGCAAATATTCATACAAAAATATTTTTTTATGAAAACAAAATGTGTTCGTTAAACACCAGATAATAAGGAAATAAATCACACGTTCTTGTTTTCCTACTAATGCTAAAATTCTAGGAATTTAGAATAATTAGGCATAGTCAGTATTTAAAGTAAAAGATAGGGAAATAGGTTTGTATTCTTATAGCATAATACAACTCCTTTGAAGGAGACAGTGTAAGGATACACTTTATAAATATTTCAGTTTCTCATGAGTTTTAAAAAATAACTCGGTGCATAGTCATTTGTAATAATAAAAACTGATAAAATATAATAGAATATGAATAAAACATGTCAAAGAACACAATTTTATAAATAAATAGCACTAATAGTTATTTTATCATAAGCTCTATGATTATAAGCAAAATATTACATTTGAAATAAACTAAAGAGATTTTTATTTAAATAGAAATATGCACATTGTGAACAATTTTCTCAAATTTTAGACAATTACAAATAAGTGGGTAATATATCAATGCAGATACTGTACAAAGTGCATAAAGGTCTCATCCTTTTATGGAAGTGAATGTAATTATTTGGATTAAGAATCTATACACTAGCAAATCATTTCCACTGTTAATCTTCAGATTTTTAAACAAAATGACTGCTTAACATATTTTTGTTTGATTTGAGTAATTTTACTTATATATAATCTGTGTTCTATTGTGGCCACTAGGGTATCTTTGTAAGGTGAAAAGCTGATTATGAGATGACATCTGTTACCCGCAATAATAATCTTTTTGTTTGTTGTGTTTTATGAGGTCAAACCTGACCTCATCAGCATCACGATCTACTAATAGGTCTAGTTAATACCAATATAACTCATTCATATTTTTAATGTAGAATGCAATTGAATCTCTCAACTCATATTTGATTAAATTTCCATTAACCATTATTAAATATTTCTCCTTAAACATGAAATGGCATCTAGTCCATTTAACAAATAATTGAGTTCTAATTGAGTAGCAACTATTTCATAGAACCACTAAGAAACTTTTTGAACATAAATTAGCACAGATACCTTTTTTTGTTTTTTACAGCTACCCATTTTGCAACTACAGTTTCCTGAAGCATTCTGGCCATTAACTTCCATTTCTATCTATCCATCAAAGTTCAGTGGTTCACCTTTGTTAGTACTCTGGCCGTGACCCAGTTCCCTCATTCCCCTCTTAGGTATCATCCTTTTAACAAAATAAGTTTCACCTTAGAGTATCTTTTAAAATTATGTATTTTTCAGTTTGTGTGTAAAGATGAAAATTCTCATCATAAAAACAAAGTCCTGAGCTTCTCTTTGAAGTTTTTTGCTTTGCCTGAAGGGACATTTTGTCCATCGTGTAAGGATAACCCTGAAACACAAGAAACTAGCATTTTACTCAGTTTCATCAGAATCATAAATTGAATGATTCATTTTCCATTATTTCTGCTTTTCACAAACTAAGACCTGCAGCCCTGAGATAAACTGTTTGTGTTTGCATGGTACAATTTATATTGCATAGTTTTTTGTTTGTTTTTGGTTTTTTTTTTTTTCGAGTTTCAAATTTTTTATTGTTTAATTTTAACAACGGTTATATTACATATTTTCACCATCAGATCAGTTTAGATTAATACATATAGGTATATAAGATAGATCAAACAATTAAACATAAACCTTTCTAAATCAACCTTACTTTTTTTTTTTTCTTTTCCCCTTTCGTTTCTTTGAAATTTGCCATATTGCATATTGTCCTCACAATCATTGTACAGAGTACAGTGTGTGGGCATGACCCAACTCCCTATTGATGTTGCTTAGAAAGAAAAAAAAAAAAGGAAAAGAATATTCTTCTCTTTGGACTAAGAGGAAGCAGATATATATACAGTAAAAAGTTTTGCAATTGCAGTGGGCCACCAGTGAAGGTTGTGATGTTGGAGGCTATTGAATCTAAGCCTCCTAAAGCTCATCTCACCAATTTAGCTCTGCGTTCATGCATTGTAATTAAGGATTTTTTTTTTCTTGCGGGGTGGTCAAGGGCAAGTTGAAGCAAGACCTGTATAAAAAAAACATTCCTTTTTGTTTTTGTATCTTCCAGGGTCAAATCCTCTCAGGATTAAGTTTGAGACCATAGACAGTACTTTGTACAACTGTTGTTAATGTCAGCCTTCGGGACAAGTCACGGCCATTGCTTGGCCATTTTGCTTTCTGTGAAAGCCTGAGAGAATGTTTTTCTCTGGGTGACTCTCCTTAGATGCACTGCAGTTCATTCATCCCTTTCCTTTGAGGTTCCATAATCTCCTTGACCAGGAAATTTGGGACACTTCTGAGTTATAGGATATTACAGCACAGGTTCTCTTATATCCTGGATCTTTATTGACCTTGAAGGGCTAGGGCCAAAATATTGGCTATCCTTATAGCCCTTCTTTCTCTCCAATTTTTGGTCTGTTAACTTACATTCTTAACGCTCCAGCAGAAAAGCTTTGTGATACTAATACTCTATAACATAGGTACTTGAGCTTATCATCACTGGCTTTCTGAATATCAAATACCTTTGACTTAGCTTGGAAATGATATTTTCTGGCCATCATTGATATTCTAATAACTTTCCATACAATGTGATATAAGCAGTTACACAATTTTGACACAGATATTTGGAAATTCAAGGAAATACAAAATTATAGCCTGTCAAGAATATGGTTTTTGGCTCAGTCTCTTATTTTCAAGTACTACTCTTGAGAGAATGACAGTAACTGACTTTACACCAGGAGCGGTACATATCAAAAAGACAAGAGCGACATATACTCCAAACATAGTTTGGAACATAGTTACATTGTGCTATAGTCAACATGCTGAACTTTTTGAAGGTTCTTGAGACCAATATCTGATTCATCCTGTGTACATAAGTGTATGGTTTAGCTATTGATATGTTTTCTGCTTTATCTGCTTCCAGTCACTTCGTTGTTTAATCCATAACACATTCAGCTGTGTTATGCCCTTAAGTTCTTGTTTTCTTCTTTAAAGTTCTTATATTAGTGAGACTATACGATATTTACACATATAGGTCTGGTTTATTTCACGAATGAGTATATGTTCAATATACATCCATTTATATATGAAGTCTTCAAACTTATCATTCTTTATGGATGAGTAGTATTCCATTGTATAAAAATACAACATTTTTTTTAACCATTCATCAAATGATGGACATTTTGGTTGTTTCCAAGATTTGGTTATTACAATTTGGGCTGCTATACACATAGGTGCACAGATATCGCTATGGTATGAAGTTTTCAGTTCTTCTGGGAAAATTCCCAGTAGGGGAATAGCTGGATTGAACGGAACTTCCAATTGTAATTTTGTAAGAATCCTCCACACTGCTTTCCTTAATGGTTACACCAATCTCCATTCCCACCAGCAGTGGAGAAGGATTCCTTTTTCCCCACAGCCTCTCCAGCATTTGTTGCTGGTTGATTTCTTTATGATAGCCATCCTTACTGGGGTGAGATGGTATCTAAGTGTTGTTTTGATTTGCATTTCACGAATAGCTAGCGATGTGGAGCATTTCTTCAAGTATTTGTAGGCTTGCTGTATTTCTTTCTCTGAGAAGTGAGTGTTCATCTCAGATGCCCATTACTGGATTGGGTCTTTGAATTTTGGGACCGTAATGGTTTTTACTTCTTTGTAGACTCTAGATAGAAGACCTTTGTCTGAGTACTTGTTAGTTAAAATCTTTTCGAAATTTGTGGGTCGTCTTTTCACTTTGTTAGTGATTTCCTTTGACATGCAGAAACTTCATAGCCAGAGGAGGTCCCAATTGTTGATGCTTTCACGTGTTAAACGTGCAATTTAATTGCCGTCCATGAAGTCTTTGCCTACTCCGATGTCTTCAAGATTTCCTCCCACTTTCTCTTCCAGGAGATTTGATGTTTCACTCTTAATATTTAGATCTTTAATCCATTTCGACTTCATTTTCGTGCACAGTGATAGACTAGGGTCAAGTTTTAGTTTTCGGCATGTAGAGAGCCAATTTTTCCAGCACCATTTGGTAAAGAGGCTGTCTTTCTTCCAGTTCACCTGTTTGGCCCCTTTGTCAAAAATAAGGTGGCTGAGTGTGTTTGTATTTACTTCTGCATCCTCTAGTCTATTCCATTGATCTTTAGGTCTATTCTTTTGCCAATACCAAGCTGATTTTATTACTGTAGCTTTGCAGTATAAATTTACGTCAGGAATTGTAATACCTCCTGCCGTACCTTTATTGCTGAGAATGGTCTCTGCAATTCTGGGTCTTTTTTGGTTCCAAATAAATTTTTGGAATGACTTTTCCAGCTCTGTGAGGTATGTCGGTGGTATTTGGATAGGAATTGCATTAAGTCTGTACAACAATTTAGGGAGTATGGCCATCTTCACAATGTTGGTTCTTCCTATCCAGGAGCAGGGAATATGTTTCCATTTCCTGAGATCTAAGATCACTTTTTTCAGAGTACTATAGTTTTCATTGAAAGGTATTTTACCTCCTTAGTTAGGTTGATTCCTAAGTGTTTCATTTTCTTTGGTGCTATCATACAAGGTACTGTTTCTCTAATTTGTCTCTCAGTGTGTTTGTTATCTTTGTAGAGGAATGCCACTGACTTTTGTGTGTTGACTTTGTAACCTGCTATATTACTGAATTTGTCTGTTAATTCCAGTAGCTTTTTGGTGGAGTTCTTTGGGTCTTCTTAGGAGATTATCATGTCATCTACAAATAATGAAAGTTTTACTTCTTCTTTAGTTATTCTTATTCCTTTTATTTCTCTTTCTTGACTAATGGCTGTAGCTAGTGACTCCAGAACTATATTGAATAGAAGTGGTGATAGGGGGCATCCTTGTCTTGTACCAGATTGGAGAGTAAAAGACTTCAGTTTTTCCCCATTTAAAATTATGCTAGCTGTTGGATTGTTGTAGATGGCTTTTATCAGGTTGAGGTAGAGGCCCTCTATTCCAATTTTCTGTAGGTCTTTGAACATGAATGAGTGTTGCACTTTGTCAAAGGCCTTTTCGGCATCAATTGAGATGATCATGTGATTTTTGGTCTTGGTTCTGTTGATATAGTGTATTGCATTTATAGATTTGCGTATATTGAACCATTCTTGCATCCCTGGAATGAATCCTACCTGGTCGTGATGTATAATCTTCTTCATGATTTGTTGTATTCTAATGGTTAGGATTTTATTGAGAATTTTTGCGTCAATTTTCATGAGAGAAATTGGTCTGTGGTTTTCATTTTTGGTTACATCTCTTTCTGGTTTTGGTATCAGTGTGATACTTGTCTCTAGGAATGATTTTGGAAGGATTGCTTCTTTTTCAATCTCATTGAGGAGTTTGAGGATTATTGGAGTTATGTCTTCTCGAAATTTCTTGTAGAATTCAGAGGTGAATCCATC
>PVJA010036611.1:0-20964 GCA_004027025.1 Myocastor coypus
AGTTAGTCGCGGGAACGCAGAGGCGGGGCAGCGGGGCGCAGGGAGCTTACCCGCGGCGGGTGCGCAGGCTCAGCTCCCAGCGGTGCGATCAGTGATATGGTTTTAAATGTTCTCTTTATGAACGCTGTCCCAAGGTTAGCTGCTTGATATGCCCAGCAATGCTTTTTATTTTTAAAGGAATCTTCATGCATGCTCAGAAGAATTGTGACCCAGTAGACAAATAAGGCTCTGGTGCCATTCACTGTCTCCCTATCTCCCTATCTCCATCTCTGTCTCTGTCTCTGTCTCTCTCTCACACACATACACATACATCCACACACAGGAGTATATACTAGTATTAGTAAAGATCAACATGCTATGAAGAAGGATTGCAAATCCACTTGCACCTGCTGCCCATCTCCCGAAGACAGCTAGGAAGAAGATGGTGGGTATATCACTCCTCCTTAATGCATAGTATTGGCCTGGGAGCTGATAGGAGCTGCCTCCACATTTTAGCATGGGGGATGGGGACCCCACAACTAACAGGTCATAAACTGACTCCCCAGTGGATGCACAAAGAATGTCACATTCTGTCCATTCAGAGTGTCTGCAAAACTCCTGACTGGTTTAACATACTTAATTCACTTTCAGTGGAATGAAAACTTCCCATGTAAATGCATTGTCCAATTAATTTATATCTTTCTTCAAGTGCTCAAACTCTGTTTATCTAGATTATTTTTACTGGAAATATTTCTAAACATATTACTACAAGTCTGTCTCATCTAGTGGAATATTCTGGGATCCATGTAACCTTTTCCTGATGACTTGGGGTCACCAATAAGAATATCCTTCATTGTACCTCGTCTGCTTTTGCATTATTCTGAATTGTCTTTCTTTCCACATCTGGCCGTCAGCTGTCACTGCTCACCCACAGTTAATGAGCCTGCTTCTTCCAACCCTCTCAGCTCTTGGCTAATCACTGATAATAAAAGCAAAAAGATGCATTGATCTCTTTCAACATGCCAGGACCTGTGCTAAGTGCTTTGCACAGATTAATTAATTCCTCAGAACAGCCCTTGAGGCAGGTACAATTATTATCCCCAAATTACAGAAGGGGTAACCAAGGCCCAGAAGGGTCAAGTAATTTGCCTGAGGTTACACAGCAGGCGTAGAGCCTAACTAGGATTTGGATCCTGAGCTGTTGCCCTCAAGATTGCAGGTTCTTTCACCACATGGCTCCCTTCCACACTCATTTGACATTGAAACAGAAATAGAAATATCTTCTAATCATACAATACACACACGCATCATATAAAACTGATACAAAACTTTTAAAAGCAACGTGTGCATCACATGGAACACACTCTCCCATTTCATTCTACTCCACGCCATCATCATTACTATCACTCTCATTGTTACCGATATCGCTCAGGACAAAATGATTTTGCAGCCCATCCATGGGTCCCAACTTGTGCTTGGGAAACCCTGAAACATATCTTGGCAGCTCAGTCTAAGTTGGTCGAGAGTCACCTGTGTTACACTTTGATGCGAACTAGAAAAGGGTGCCTTGTCCTCATGATACCTAATCCTATCTGTCAATTTTTCACAATATGCTGACTTTGTTAGAGAAAGACATTACAGCCATGTCCCAGAAAATGGTTACAAATAGATAAGTAAATCTCAATTTTAAAAACATGAATAATACCCTGATAGAAAATAACGGAAATACCATATGCACAACTGGACATATGGACAGGAAAATCACAAAACAAGATATGTTAGGAGGGGCTTGTGGAATACCTAAGCTGCCCACTGAAGATCCCCGTTCTTTAGTACTCACTTCCGAACTGAGGTTGTCACATAAAATATAAGACACATATTTCCTTTGAGTTTCAGATAAACAACAATTAATTTTTACTGCAAGTGTGCTCCACATACTACTTGTGATACGGTCATGCTAAAAATTGCAGACTTCAAGTAAATTGCTAAATGTGTAAACTGTTACAGTTGTCACTTTTAGGATAAGTAATGCAATATGAAGGGATAGATATGTTAACTTGGTTTTATCATTCTGGACTATATCACACTGTATCATGTAAATTATTTGATTATTAATAACACTTTAAAACATTTTTAAAAGTATGTATGACATGTAACATTTAATATAACTTGCTGGCTTGAACCACCAGTGGCATATGTATGACTGTCCCATTGGGGAGCTTGTACGACTCCATGTAACTGTTCCATGCAACCCCATGGGACAGTCATACATGTGCTACTGGTGGTTCAGAGCTGTACACCAGTAGATATACAAAGTATAGTCCTGTCATGAGCATGTTAGCTTGCTTGGGGCATCTGTATTTTTACTCTCCAAGTCTGGTGAACCTGAGTACAGCTAAACTGGTGACACTCTTTCTTCTCCATGTAGGAATCTCAAGTAGTGAACAAATAACACGAGTTATGTGGCAACTGTATTGTGACAGCTCTGAGCCTACGTGATTCAGCACTCAGCAGGTGACCCTGTAAGGAAGAAGAAGGAGAGTAGTTGCTGTGTACATCAGGAAAGAGAGCACACACAAGCTGTAGGCTGAGGGCAGGGAGAAGCCTCCCTGGAGGAGACCAGCTTAGGAAGATGGGAAGTCTAAAGGGGCTGTTCATGAGAAAAGCTGAAGCAGAGATGGACTCAGAATTGCGCCATACACATCAGGAGAGAGTATGATGAGAACAGAGGTTTGACTATTTTAAAGATCACTTAGAGGGATAATGCAATAGCTTGGCTGATTATGCCTGCAAGCAGACACAGGGGCCAGGATTTCGAACCCTGGGCCTGCTGTGCTGGCCCCACCACTGAGGTGCACTGAGACAGCAATTGAGACTGGTCGTGGTGGCACGCTCCTGTAAATTTAGCTCTTGGAAAGCTGTAAACAGGCGGATCACTACAAGTGCAATCTTGTAGTGAGATACTGAGTACACTGTAGACACTTCTCTAAAATACAAAAAAAAAAAAAAAAGAAAGAAAAACATCAGTTAGAGTGGAGCACAAGAGGGCAGTCAGGGGTCCCTGTGATAGCATTTCTATGATACATGTGGAGATTACTTAACATTGATAGGAAAATCATGATGGAATCAAAGTCATGCAAAGTATAGGACACTGTGCCAGTCCTTTCATGGGTATCATCTCCATTTAATTCCATAATAAAAGTGTAAAACAGGCACTATTACCCTTGTGCCTGTTTTACACTTTTATTATGGAATTAAATGGAGAACCCGCGATTTGGAGTAGGTGAGAAGTAACACACCGAAGTTACACTTTCTCTAAGTGGCAGAGCTCAAGTTTGAATCCAGATCTATCAGACTTGGAGTTCTACACACTTGATCACACACTATGCTGCTAAAAGTAATGCAGAAAAAGAGATTAAGACATCATGGAACACAGTTTCTAAGGTGGTCAATGTTCTGTATTGTATTAGGGACCCAGAGATGTGAACAATTATGGGTAGCAACCTTGCAATTAACAAGGTGCCTTTTAACACTATCTCTGCTATCTCATCAAGGCAAAAAGCAAAGTATGCCATGAACTGACCCTCCGTTGCTTCAGTGAGGGTAAGTACAAGATTTCCTAGGCACTCTTTGTTACTGTTTCCAAAGACTGGTTCTTGATAAGAAAAGGCAAAATCCCGAGAAGAAGAGAATTCAAAAATGCTACACCGGGCCTGGAAGGATGGCTCAGTGGTCTAAAGCGTCTGCTCAGGAAAGCTTAGGCGGTTTCAGGGACCACAGTTTGATCCCCGGCACCACATGCTGCACCAGCCCTGCCCTCAGGGAAGGCTGAGCCGGCCATAAAACAAATAAATAAACAAACAAAAGTTCTGAAACAAGAAAAAAATAAAATAAAAATAAAAATAAATACTACACCGAATCAGGATTAAAGTCTCTCAGTAAACAAAGTAAACATTTGTAGAGCACAAGGACAGTCCTGGCAGACAGCAGTCTTCCTGTAACAGAAACAGCAAGAATCCCTAAAAAGTCCAAAACATTAGTTGTGTTCTTTAGACTCTCCTTACTTCTAGCTTTGCCACACACATCTGCCACCTATTCAACGTGAAACTTGTTCCTACGTTAATAGATCACATAGCTTTAATTTATTTGCCAAAGCAATTGGCTTCCAAAACCTTATTCTTGCTTATTTGCACATCATTGTTAAGATACAATGCCTGCACTTCGCGTTAGGAGCATTAGCCCCAAATGTGTCTATGTCATCAAGGGCTCTGCATGAGGTATCAGTACACTTATTCTCTAGAAGGAAAACCACAAATCTACTTGGAGCATTTGCCAATTTTCAGTGAGACATCTATCCTGATCAATTTTAGACCTTAGTAAATCTAAAGGTGGGAACATATACTAACTCTAGCTGTTCAGAGCCAGTACAAACCAAGCAGGCTTCCACAACACACTGTCACCCTCGAAGGGATGAATAGCGAAAAAAGTGACAGTTTATTCATACAACAGGTTCGTAAGCAATTATTTAAAATGCTGTTACAGATCTATATTTATCTACCTATAAATATCCTTCTTAGAAAAAATTGCTTACATATATATTAACATGAAAATATATCGTCAATATACTATTATTAAGAGTTTCTTAAAAAAATTTCTTAAAGTTGCCAGTTGGTCTTAGTATGGGCTCACAGTAACACTTAAGATGTGTCTATACTCATAATTATAGGAAAAAGTATTAGACCATATATACCAACATTTTAACAGTAGTTATCTGTAGGGGGTAGAATTATATGCAAATTTGATTCCTTTTAATTTCTCTAGGTCATTGTTTGTTTGCAACAGACACTTACCACTTCCATGCTCATATATATAATCAGGCTTTAGTTCTCAGAGATTCTGTATCTGTGGATTCAAACAACTGAGATAATCAAATCTGCAGTGGACATGTACTGCTGTTTTCTTGTCTGAATACCTAAATAATACTACATAAATCAATTATTTACATAGTTTCTATATTGTCATAGATATTACAAATAATCTAGACATTTTAACAGATATAGGAAGAAATGACTGGGTTCTATTAAAATTTTGTATCTTCTCATACAAGATCAAAGCAACAGAAGATTTTTCTGTTATTGTAGGGTCATAGGACGACACCCTTGCAGATACTAAAGAACAATTGTGTGTGTCTGTGCACGTGTGAATGTTTGTGTCTGTGTGTGTGTGCACATGTGTAGGGGCTGGATGAAGTTGTTATTTCAACAATTGTCTCTCATTCCTTTACCTCCTTTCCCTAGGTAGTTGGTATAAGATCAGGGTTAAAATGAGGAACACAACCCCATGGATTTTACTTCACTTTCCTAAGTGTCACTTGAGTAATGGGAGTGACTTATCCAAAATTCTAGGGCCATAGGAATGACAATGCCCTAGCTTCTTTGTCATTATCACGCTGGGCTGGTCTATCTTAGCCTTTTACAAATGACAAATGATAGGCCAAACTCAATTTGAAGGACTCGCTACCAAATAGATTTAAATCCCTGCAATTTAATTTATGATAGCACCCATACCAATTCCCTAGTAGTATTTTCCGAAAAATATGGGTCTCCCTCATCCATTTAGTTTCTTAGACTAACTGACCAATATCATTTTGCTCTGATTACTACATGAGTTAAATAGACTTGTAAGCCAACTCATGGTAATAATCGAAAGGTAACAGACTTTGCCAGCTAGTCTAAGAAACTAACCATCATAAATAATACTGGTTTTATGGGAAGACATGCTCCATGTTCCAACTGACTCATATAGTAATGTCTGCAACATGACATCATTCATTTGTAAATTGGAAGCTGTCAACTGGGGACCAGGTGGTCTGATCTAAACAGACTACAGCCTTATGCTTCTCATATGGAAATGTCTTTATAGATGTGCCATTGTGATCAATGAATATTTTTAAGGCATTTAGGAAATGTTAATTATTGATCGTTGCTAGCATGACCAAAGGGTCTACAAAATGCCACACAAATTCAGTTTGGTCTATGCATCACTAAATAGCTCTGTTGGCTGTCTTTTTCTCTGGCTATTTTCAGATGGATTAGTTATAATTTCAGAATTATTCAGACAGTGCTCAGATAAAATTGGGGATCAACTGTTGTCAGGGAACACATACCTAAAGAATATAATTGCATTTAAAGAGGACCATGGTTTCCTTTTTCTCAAGCAACAGAAGGGACTAGGTTATTGTTCCCAGTTAATCTCCCTCCAGCAATTCCATTTCTTGTTCTTGAGCATTACTGCACCATCCACCCTCAGTCTTCTCCTTTCATCTTTCAAAGAACCCACATACCCATTTACTCAGGATACTTCACCAAAATCACTATCTATTTTGTTTTAGTGGAGAAGAACCCTTTTTTTTCAGGACCACGGTTCAAACTCACGACCTTGCACTTGCCAGGCAGATACTTGTGCCACAGAGTCTCCCCAGCCCCTCAAGAACTCTTATTCTAATTTGCACTTCAAATTTGTGTCATTAGGTATAAACGTCCTCTAATCTGAAAGATTGTATCATTTCTTCTAAGTCCCTTACAGGACATGCTTGGGTTCTTGTGAAGTTGGTGATGCATAGACCAAACTGAATTTGTGTAGCATTTTGTAGACCCTTTGGTCATGCTAGCAACGATCAATAATCAACAAGAACAGAAGTGATGGTTATGTTCTATCAGAGATTCTACAGGTTGTGTTTCTAGACCAAATGGAAGACTGTGAGGACCTAAGTCATGCCTGAAGACAGTTTAAAAGTGGAAACATAGGCATTCTGGAGTGCCCATACCCCTCACTACTTGGGCAGCTGAGGTGGGAAGGTCATTTGACCCCAGGGACTCAACATCAAACTGACAACATAGAGAAACAAACAACTCTCTATGACATTTAAGTGCATAGGAATCAGCAAGTATAGTATCTAGTTTTTCTTCTGTAAGTAAACAGCTGTGCTTCTTCCCAGATGCCTTTCTCTCAATCTCAGCCTACACAAATCCTCTTCCAGAAAAAAATGGGCTTTCAAACTGAAGTTTGGGGGGAAAGCCATGGGCCAGAATAGTGTAGGGAAACAGAAGAGCCATCTGGTTAAAGGAGATTCGCCATCAAGAGGTTCATCTTTCTACCTAAGGCCAGGCCATCACATTCGCTTTGGCTGGAGCACTTCTCAAAAGTTCACAGCTCCTTTTTATCCTAGATCAGGTGACAAAGGGAGCAACTAAGAAAGTGCAGCCAGTTCTTTCTGGAAGAGAGCAGAGTCCACAGGGTTCTAATGCTGAGTTCAACAAGAGATGACTGTACTCACTTTGCAAAAAAAAACAAAACACCTAGTCATTTCTGAATTGAGACAGGGATGGATGGAAATGGAATCCCTTATACTATTTTCTTGTTTGGGGTTGTTTATGCACAGATTGAGTCTGGATTACTTCCAAGTCTTTGAGGGAATTGATGCTGTTGTAATTCTGTTTCATGAGGCTTTGTCTGGCCAGGTGATATTCCTTGAGGGCAAGAGTCAGAAAGATCCAGCCTAAATGAGTTTGCTAAATAACCAAATGACTGAGAGGCACTTTTAAACCCAGATGTTGAAAACCTGATGTTAACAGAATGGAAAGCAGCATGAAAATTAGCAAGTTGTCTTAAATTCTTTCTGGAATGAGGTAAAGGATACAAAATTAAAATGGATGAGGTTTATTTCCTGTCATTGGGTTTCTTCTGGTTTTTATTTTCTTTGGTGTTTGTTTTGTTTTGTAATGCTGAGGGCCTCAGATATGCTAGGCAAATGCTATAACACCGAGCTACATTCCCAATGCAAGTGTGTTGCTTCTTACAGTATAATTTCCCTAAGTAGATAGCACTCTTATACATGAACTCTGAAAAGCCAAGATAACTCTTTCTTCAATTGCTTCGAAACGCATATGTATAAATAACTTGTGAAGGCATGACTTATATTGAGATATTTACATCTGAAGTTAATTATTTATACATTGACTAAGAGCTCAGACTTGAGTTAGAAGCTATAATTAGGCAGAATCCAGTAGGAAGTCAAGAACCAACTACAATGTCTGTCCCATATTAGATGTTTAAGAAATGCTAATTGCTGCTGTTGCTCTCATTATTAATTACTCTTTTCATACAATAATCCCCAAATCCACTATACATTAATAGTAATTCAAGCAAAATTATAATTGTTTTTTATCCTGGCTGAAGCTATGTACTATTCCACACTAATCACCTTTACCGATCTGTGATCTTTTCTAGTAGCAGCAGAAGAAAACCAAACATATGCCTGGTAAGCCCTTGTGATTCTTTCTAATTGCTGCCTGGCTCTGTCACGGCTGGAAGACACACTGCTCTGAGATTCCCTGTGCTGCTGTATGGTTAATCACAATATGGAACCATCAGACTGAGAAGATGTACAAAAGCATATATAGCACATCTTTTTGCCCAACTCTTACATGATTTTTAAGATAGACTAATAGAAATACCATGGAGACGTATTCCTTTCCACTCAGTTGCCCTCTATTAACAGGCTAATTTCAATTATGTGTTAAAAGAACTGCTATTTCAGCTAATGACTTCATACCATTGAGAAATGGGAGGGTCCCGTCACCACGCCCCCCCCTCCCCTGTTTGTCATGTTTAGGAAACAAAAAATACAAGATATTAGTTAAATTCGAATTACAGTTAAATTATACATTTTTTAGTGTAAGTCCCAAATATTGCATTAGATGAACATACTAAAAATTGGTTTCCTATTTTTTTGAAATTCAAGTTTAAGTGAGTATCCTTCTATATTTTGTCTGACAACCATATTTTTATATAGTTATGAATCTAATGATATTTTATAAAGTTTCTCATCTTAGCAGTCAGTACAATTATTTTCCATCACAAATATTTGTTAGTTATACTTCTGATGTTAAAGGACTTCACTCCGTAAGAAATTTTGATCATGTTTCTATAAGTCCATGTAATATGGCTTTTATTAGCATGAGTCACAGTCACATGAACATACCACCAAAATTACAAAGGAATCTATGTTTAAGTGTAAACTTTGGCTGGGCCACTGTGAAATGAATTTCATGTTGGAAACCAGAGCTCCAAGACATGCCATTGAGGAAGGCTTTCTGTCAGTTCACAAAGGTCATATTTACCTGTAGCTAGTGGCATTTCCTTGTTCCTAGATAAGATACAACAAAGGGAAGTGTTTGGTTCCAGGTGAGTGGGAAAGGGTATAAGAAATAGAAGATAACAATGTTTGGTCCAGGTGGGAATGTATCAAGCAAACTGTCTGCTATTCACTTAGAAGGACATTAAATGGCCACAGTGCTACAATTATCACCCGTTAAAATCAGAGGCCTCTTCTATTCAGAATTATGCATATAAAATTCTGACCACACAAAAATCAGCACTTTAGGGGCTGGGGAGATAGCTCCGAGGCATAAGTCCCTGCCTGGCAAGTAGAAGGCCGTGAGTTTGAACTCTGATCCTGAAAAAAAAAAGATTATTTGGGCTGGTAGGATGGCTCAGTGGTCTAAAGCACCTGCTTAGGAATGCTTAGGTGGTAGCAAGGACCGAGGTTCAATCCCCAGCACCACATGCTGTGCCAGCCTCACCCCCAGGGCCGGCTGAGCTGGCCAAAAGAATAAATAAATAAAATTGCTAAAAAAATATCAGCACTTTTTCCTGGTCCAAAATTGTATATTTAATACTGACATAAACTTGAGAGATTCTCCAGACTGAATCCTTCTTGAAGTCACTGGTTAAGAATAAAGAAGTAATCAAAGTGGGTATGGGCCTCTATATAATGTATTCCTTCTTGTCATCAAAATTTAGACAAACAAGAACTTTGCAGCAGTACCCGTATAACAGAAAATAGCAGAAAGATGAACACAAACTTGTAAGGGAAATACTCTGCAACCTCTGTACAGGATGATCCCCTTCTGACCATCACTCTGCTTCTTGTCAAAAGTTTGTTAATCCGATCACTTTATTTTTCATTTTATTTTAGTTTCATATTTTAGGGAAGGGTCTACAGGGTTTTCAGGGTCTCACTGTTAGATCGGACTCTTAGTGATCCACCTATTAACAGGCTTCCAAGAGCTGGGATTACAAGTACATGCCCCCACACGCAGTCTCAATTGGCATCTCAGCCCAGATGGATATGTCAGGCTTAGGGATTGAATCCCCAGCCCCTGCAGGTGCTTCAATCCACTGAACTATTTGGCAGGCCCCAGATCACTTTAAAGAATGAAATGAAGTCTACTTCTTAAAACTGCAGCTATGGAATTCCTCAGACATAAATCTTTATGTGTCATGTCTAGAAATAACTGAATAAAATTCTGTAAAGACTATGTGTGAGTCAGTGAGTGAGTGTGTGTGTGTGTGTGTGTGTGTGTGTGTGTGTGTGCATGTGTGAGTGACTGGGACCCAAAACCAAAGCCCTTGCAATGAGTTATATCCCCACTCTTTTTTATTTATTTATTTATTTTACTTTCACTAAGTTACCCATGAGGCTGTGCTTGAATTTATGGCCCTCTTGCTTCAGCTTCCAGGGTGCCAGGATTACAATTATACACCAGCATACCTGGCATACCTTGTATATAAAGATTTCACCTTCCCTATATATTTCTTGGTTTTTCAGTAACATAGAACAGGAAGATGAGCTAAATAAGTAAATAATAATAAAGTCTTCAAACATCTTATTTAAATATGTTCACTGTTTACCACAGTAACCAAGTTTCAAATTCCTTATACCTACTTGGCAAAACTTTTTTTTTCAATTTTCTTGTGCAGTTCCCATGAGTCAGGAAACAATGGCATTCTTTGACTTGGAGATTCTCCAAGACAAATCCATGGGACAAGCAAAGTGTGCAGGCTTAGGGAACAGCAGGACTCGAAAAACCTAGATTTTAGTTTTGACTTCATGGACAGGTTACTAATGTCTGTTACACTAAGGAGCCTATTGCTAAAGTGGATTGTACGAAGCAAATGACAAATGAACATGGGAGTCATTTGTAGACGACAAAGCAGTATAAAAATAGTAATGATGCTTTTTAACATAGGAATAACAGGGTGGGAACAGACCAAAGGTGGCTCTTGAAGAAGGTCCTGGTGGTGTGCACAAGACCATGGCCCAGAATGTAAAGTACTACTCTGCCTTTTAAGAACTGACCCCACAACCTTCATTTACATGCATCCCTTCAATGACTTTTCATGAATCCAACTAGAAATTCAGCTCCTTTTTGCACAGAATTTCTTCGTGACGAGTTCAACCTCTCCTTCTGACAAAAGACATGTCTTTCCCAAGAACTGGGCAACACAGGCAGCCTGCTCACATTCATATCATCTGCATCTTTTTAACTGCCAGAAGACCCCACTGACCAAATATATCAGGCCATTAGTAGTCCATGACAATTACAGGAACACATTATTAAAACTATGTAAAGTGCTTAAAGCAGCTGAAGGTCTCAACACATGGGAAGTAAGAATGACAGTCGTAGACAAAATGGAGGCACAATATCCAATACAATTTGTGAGATATAATAATAGCTAATGCTAAAAAGTGAAAGACATCACAAAAATGCAATATATATATGTAGGGTATGTGTATTTGATTAATTCTAAATATAATTTTGGAGCTTGTATTATTTTTAGAAGTACAATTAGTAAAATCAAGATGGCAGAAATTTGAATGGCAGAAAAATATAACTTCTCCAAAATAATGGAACCCAGACACTGGAAAACCACAACTTGTAGAACAAAACAAGAGAAGTAGACTGTCAGGAACCTGACAGGAAAATTAAAAGCTACAGAGACATTTGAGAAATGGACCACAACACAGAGAAGGAAACAAAAGAGTTGTAGGTTCTCCTTGGCTCCTAGTTCCCAGCTTGTGGAAAGAGAAGCATGGCTCTGGAAAATCACGATGAGTGCCAGGGGCCAGAGTAGCATAAGGGATCTCCCTCCATATGGTTAGCAATAGATACACAGTGACACTAGCATAGGTGCCAGAGAGTACCTGGTAGGATGCCATTCCTGAAAAGGTTTAACTGTTTGAATCTGGGACTCAGCACAGCTGGGGGTAAGGTTTCACTTCATGGTTCTCAGTATTACATTCCCACAGTGTCCCAGTGACACAACGAGAGAATAGTCATGTACAAAAAGTGGGCTGTAAAGAGACCAGCTTAAGTGTTTTGAGTTCAAGCAATGAAGAACACAAGCCCCATTTCCGGCAGTGACAGGCCAGATCCAGCTTGAGCTATGCTCGGTCTGAGGGCCAGGACTGAGTACTGGAACCTGGAGCTGACTACCTATGTTCAGCACGGATCTGGATTCTCAGTACTTTTTCTATGAAGCACACAAAGTGGGGATACCACTCAGCTTAGACATGGCCACAGCCTCCAATAAACAAAGGGTTCCATGGAATAGGGGTGTCACTTTGCAAGCCCACAGGCCATAGGATACAAAGAGAAAACTTAGAATTGGGGAGTACAAAACTGGATCTATAAAGAAAGCTACTCACTCAAAACTGCAGTGAATTTTTTTTTTCTGTTTTTGGGACTCTTTTACTTTTTCTCTTTCTTTTCCACTTGTTTATTCTGGGGTGTTTTTTGTCTGTTTTCCTTTTTTTGGTTTGGCTTTATTTTTTAATTATTGTTTTCTCCGCTCTTTTGACTTTCTTTTTTTCTTTTAACTTTTTCATATAATTTTCCTCATTTTTATTCTCCATATTATTCTTTCTTTCCTCTATTTTTTCTTTTATCCTCTATTTCACATTTTTTCTGTTACATTTATCTAATTCTATAAATATATTTCTACTTAATAGGATCCTTTGTCTCATTCCTCCTCCTTCTAACCTGCCACTGTGTAATTTTTCCATTTTTCTTTTTGTATTATCCCATTTACAACCCATTATTCATTTAGTATTATAACTACTAAATTTTATTAAATTTTTAGTTAACTTTATATTTTTAATGCTGAAATCCTTTCTATCACTAGTGGAGGTAACTTGGTACATTTAGTATATATGTCCTATATGTTAGTATGTGGATTATGTGTACTTTAACTATGGATTTCTTTTGCATGGATAAGAGTGGTATTGTATCAGGTCTTAGGTCAATACTTAATTTATCTTGGACAACATTACTGTTGCTTAATTGCTTGATATTCCTAGGCTCAACTAATTGTTGCTATTAATGAGGTTTCTTTTCTATGTGCCAAGATGCAGACTGCCTTTGGAGAACTGCATGCTGACCAATTACGGTGCATCTTCCTCCTTCAAAATTAACAGAGGTAGGGACCAGGGAGATAGCTCAGTGGAATGAGTGCTTGCCCCACAAGCTCAAGATCCTGAGTTCCATCCCTGGTACAGAAAAAATAAATAACAGAAATAGTTGTATCTAGGGACAAAGGCAAATGACTAGATATCCACACCCAGAGTATATCACAAACATCTAGTCTAGCTCAAGAGCTCTCCCTGCTAGCAACGATCTTTCCACTATAAGCACCAGTAAATCTAAGCAGACAAATATACAAATAGTAATAGAAACATGAGAAGACAAGACAACAAACTGCATCCTAAAACCTCTACTTCCAATTCCCCCAGATCCAATTCTGGAGGCATTGATTGGGGTAGAAATCAAAAGTCACATACCTAAATTGTTTGAAAGGCTAACATAAGAGATTAAGAAAAATCAATGTGGTACTTAAAAATCACAGATGATACAATCAAAGTTGACATAATCACAGAATATACAACTAAATCAAGATGATGTAACTAAAAGAAGTATTATATGATCAAGAAGCTTATAGATGACACTAATAAAAGCCACCTAAGATAAATAAAAACTAATTAAAAAAAACACCAATGGTCAGTTTAGCAAAGATTGAGATTCCATCAAAAGTTTCCAAACAGAAAATACAAGAGAGTAAAAATCATACTGAATTTATGGGCACCAAGTTGATGAGTGTGAGCTTAGAATAACAGAACCAGTAGGTATAAGAGTTTTTAGGCTGGACAAATAGCTCAGGATTTAAGCACCTGCCTGGCAAGTACAAGGACACAGGTTTGCTCCCCAGTCCTGCATGCTATGCGGACCCTAGAATCCTGGGAATGCAGAACAAGCCACAAAAACCAGGCATGGTGTCGCATGCCTATAATCCCAGCACTTAGGAAGCTGAGACAGGAGCATCACTACAGGTCTAAACTGTGTAGTGAGACCCTGAAATAAATAAATAAATAAATAAATAAATAAATAAATAAATAAATAAATAAATAATTTTTAAAAAGTTTTCAAAGCCCAATTAATCAGACAGCTGTAAAAAAGAGAACATGAATAAGAAATAAAATAATGACTGGTTGATAAAAAGATTAAGCTAAGACTGATTAGAATAAGTGCAAAATCACAAGACAACCCAAAGGGCACCAGAAAAGCTGTTCCCAGAAAATTTTGCAAATATAGGGGGGAAATGTGACATAGAAATATGTGAGGCATTCAGAAGCCCAAATTGTCACAATTAAAACAGAACCTTTCTGGGCCAATGAGATGGATCGGTGGTCTAAAGCACCTGCTTAGGCAAGTTTAGGCAATCACAGGGCCTGTGGTTCAAACCCCAGCTCCACAAGCTGCACCAGCCCCACCAGGCTGTGCCAGGCTGAGGAGGCCACAACAGAAAGAAAGAAAGAAAGAAAGAAAGAAAGAAAGAAAGAAAGAAAGAAAGAAAGGAAGGAAGGAAGGAAGGAAGGAAAAAAAGGCAGGCAGGCAGGCAAGCAAGCAAGCTTAAAAATAAAATTTAAAATAAAAAAACCAGAAATTTTCCATGTCACATTGTATTCAAAATACCAGGACGCCAAGCTAGGCACTGAAACTTAAAAACACATTAGAAAAAAGCAACGAATCATTCATAAAGGTAAACCCATAAAGTTTTTAACATAAATCTTAAAGGCAGGTGAGCTCGCAGTGATTTCAATCCCTAAAAGATAAGTTCCAACTCAGATTTATACAGTGGTACTTTGGTTTATGAATGTAATTTATTCCACAATTCTAAAAATGATGGCCATGTTCATGTTCATCCAGGAAAGAGCGCTGCAGTCACGTTTGTCACCCAATGCAGACATCACAAACAAAAATACATTTTTGCCAAGTTACAATGACAAAAACAGAACAGTATTAGCAAAGGTGTGGACGCATACGTCAATGGAACAGAATGGAGGATGAAGAAACAACTTCAGGTACATTTAGCTACCTGACATGTGACAAGACAGCCAAAACCTTGTGCTGGAGGATAAACAGCCTCTTCAACAAATGGTACTACCAAAACTGGCTGCCAACATTCAGAAGCTTGAATCTAGACCTCTATCTCTGACCAAGTGCTAAACTAGAGTAACTGGTGAAAGGTAAAATACTGTTACCTTCTTGATAAATACGTGTTGACCATGACTTTCTGACGAGAACCCCAGTTCCACATGATATAACACCAAGAATCAACAAGTGGGATCATATCAATTTTAAAAATTTCCACACAGCAAAGGAAACAACAACAGAATAAAGAAACAATCTACAGAATTAGAACATTTTTGCCAACTGTTGCTTTGACACAGGACTGATATCTAGATTCTATGAAGAACTCAAAATGGTTTACCTACCAAATCACAAGATGCAATAAAAATTGTCCACTGAAATAGACAGTTCCCATAAGAAGTAAACATAATCAATAAGTATACTAAAAATGTTCAAAATCAATGGGCATTAAAGACATGTAAATTAACAAAACCCTGAGAGTCCATTTCATTTCAGAAAGAATATCTATCATCAAGAAATCAAATAGTGGGGCCCGGCAGGATGGGTCAGTGGTCTAAAGCGCCTGCTCAGGAAAGCTTGGGCGGCTGCAGGGATCACAGTTCCATCCCCAGCACCACATGTTGCGCCAACCCTGCCGTCAGGGCAGGCTGAACTGGCCATAAAAATAAATAAGTAAACAAACAAAAGTTCTGAAACAAGAAAAAGAAATAAAATACAAATTTTACAAAAAAAGAAATCAAATAGTAAGAAATGTTGCTGATGCTGTAGGGAAAAAGGAACCGTTCTACATTGTTGATGAAATGTGAACTAGTACAACCATATGGAAATCAGCATGAGGATTTCTCAAAACACTAAATCTACAAAGTCTATTTGACCTAACTATTCCACTACTAGGCACCTTACCTAAATTTAAAGATACCATATTACAGCAATACATGTATACGCATGTTCATAGCATCTCAATTAATGGCAGCTAAATTTGAAACAGCCTATATGCCCATCAAATGACAAATAAATGTGACATTTATACACTATGGAATACTACTCTCCCATAAAGAAAGATAAGCTGGAACCATTTGCAAGAAAATAGATGTACTTGAAGACAATAATGTTAAGAGAAATAAGTCAGACATGTAAGCTTACATTACATGTAGCCTCTCTTATATTTCAAAAGTATACATAAATAAAAAGCAAGGTAAAGAAATATATAGTAGCTTTTTAAAATTTCTTTAAAGAATTCGTAACTTTCTTAACCTGAGCATCATAATTTTATTTCTACATTTTGAGATGTTTGTAGTATTTCAAAGCTTTTTATTTTGTTTTTATGTAGTTAGTACAGGATCTACAGCGTCTCACTACACAGTTCAGATTCGTAGTGATCTTCCTGTTTTCAGCCTCATGAGTGATGTTCTTACAGGCGTGCACCACCACGCCCAATCTCAATCACTGTCTCAGTGTGCCCCGGGGTCGGGGCTGGACTGTACACCTGGGATCAAACCAGGGTCCCTGTGTCTTCCTAAGCAGATGTTTGAATCTGCTGTGCTACCTGGCCTGCCCAAGGCTTTTTAAATGTGTATAAGCTTTAGACTTAACTAACTAGAGTACTTTCTTCACTCATATTAATATTTTTTTTGTGTGTTGTCCAGTAAATAAACCTTTGGATATGAAAACAGCACAAGCAAAAATAAATTGGGCCCCTCTTTTTTGTGTACATCATTTCATTGTACCTCTATTGCTTGGAAAGTCTCTTCTAAATTGGCTATGATGGCACATACCTGTAATCCCAGCACTTGAATGACTAAGGGAAGCTGGAATTCCATAGTGAGTTCTATACCACCTTGGACAACATAGTGAGACCTGTATAAAGCAAACACCAAACACACAAAACAACCCAAAAGGCTGTTCTTTCCTAATTAATTGCTTGGCATTCTTGTTGCATAGCAAGGGATCATAAATGTGAGAATTCATTTCTGGACTATATACTCATTCTTTTGATCCATATGTCTCTTCCTATGCCATTATAATAGTGACTTGAATTCTGTGTAGTAAGTCTTGAATCCATGAAATTCTAGGCTCTCAAATTTGTGCTTCATTATAAGATCGTTTCAGCTACTCTGGTTATCTTGCATGGTCATTTTATTTTTGGGATAAATGTGCCTATCTTTGCAAAACAAAACGTGAGCTGTAATTTGATGGTGATTATACTAAATTTGTAGATCAGCTTGGGATCATCACAATTTTTACAATTTTAAGTTGTGTAATACATAAACATAGGATATCTTTCCATTTGCTCATATCATGAATTTCTTTCTAGGACTTCTTTTTGATTCTAGAGCATAATTTTATACTTTTTAATTTACTTTTCATTTTTTATTTTTATGAGCAACTTTTTAAAAAAAATTCATTTTCATAAGGGCTAGGGACATAGCTCTGTAGCACAAGTGCCTGCCTGGCAAGTGCAAGGTTGAGTTTGAACCCCAGTCCTTTAAAAAATAAAACAAAATTAAATTAAAGTTCATTTTCATGCTGTTGATTTATAATTCATATAAGTGAAATTTACTTTTGTTTACTAACAAAAAGTACAATTACTTGTCCTAAGGGATTAGTACATGTATCATTCATTGTGTATTCCTAGCGGTAGAAAACAAAGATCTACGATGGTGATTGGTGGTGGTGCTGATGATAATTGGTTGGTTGGTTTTTTTGTGGTTCTAGGGTCTCATGCATGTTAGACAAGTGCTCTACCACCAAGCTATATTCCCACCCTGAACTAATTCATTTTGTAGTCTTCAGAGCTTGGTTAAGCTTAAAGTTTATAAATTGTTCCTCCTAGACAAAGACTTGCAAGCTTCAGAAATAAAAGGGAGACATGAAGTGAGAATCTTTTTTAGATTTTGTAAGTGAATTGAAACTGAATTTAAATGGTCCTATCTAGACTCATGACAGGGCATTTGAGACTATATGACACTTGTCTTGATTGTACTTGGGAACAAGTGGCAAATATCTGAGTAATACTTGATATTTTCTCTTCATTTCAAAAAGAATGAGATTTGAATGTGTGCAATTTAAAGTGCTTCTATAATATTTGTTCCCAATTGCTTCACTGAATGCCTGTGAGATTTTCTCCTTGGCCTTCCCTTCCTTGGCTTTCTTGGGTTTGCCCCTCCCAATTCTCTCTTCCCAGTTAGACGCATGGCTACTGGCCACCATGTTTGTACAGCCACAACTGACTGACCAATGGGCAAACACCTGTCCATGTATCTGGAATTTGGACCAAGAGAAACTTGGTCTCATGTTGTGTAGCTGGATGCAGAAAATGAATACAGACTCCAGGGAGAGTAATCTGTTGTGAAGCAGCCTGCAGAAGAGAAGAACAAATCAATCCAATGTGTAGAACGGGCAGAGACAAGAGGGAATGAAATAGAAAAGTCCTTGTCAGTAATGTAGTATTTGGCCACAAGTCATTCCTGAAGCCCAGATGCATCCTTACCTCTGTGTTCCTTGATAATCCCAGATCCTGGAATAGCTTCCAATTTATCAAAGCTAATTAAATTTTCTGTGGCTTATAACTCAAAGAACCCACATTACTGCACGAACTCTGACTTTTTGCTTTGAAAGGAGATATACTCACCCTAAAGTGAAAATAATTTGCACTCAAGGCAGGAATTACCTTGGCATACTGTACTCTCTGACATATACTGTAGTAGTAGGTGCTCCTATAATGTTCACAGACTGAATGAATGTTTGAATGAATGAATGAATGAATGACATCAGGCATGTATTCCAAATAACCTGCTTAATTGAGCTTCAGCTGATATCTGGATAAAATTCACTGCACCTGAGTTTATGATCATACACATTGTGGTAAAAAAGTTACAGTGAATATTTAAATTTCATTAGGGTAAAAAACACATTGCCATTAATCTCTCTCTCTTCCAATATATTCATCCCATCATCTTAATCACTTTCTGAGGCAGTTCTAGAAGTCAACTGCTTCAGTGGGCAAAATCAATAATCTTACATGATCATTTTTACTTTGGGGAGGAACTAGAAGTTACACAGGGCTAGGGAATGTGGTAGATGAGGACACCATGATGTATCTGTGAGCCTACCTTTTTGTTAGGTAGCATTCACTACATTTTCATCACATCTGATAAAGACATGACAAAAGACTTCCAAAATTTCTACAGAAAGTGGCAAGTATGATGGAGTAAGTATCTTTGAAGTAAGGAGGATTTGTTGCAATGTGTATTATAATATAACAAAAGTTAACTGTTAAGAATCATTGTACATTTTGATCAACTCATTTACATTTTATCGATTTTTTTAGGAGGGACCAGAGATCAAACTCAGTACCTTGTGCTTGCCGGGCAGGTACATAAGCCATGGAGCTATTTCCCTAGTCCCTTATATATTTATCAATAAACTTCTTTCAAAACTAGCTGAATGACAAGATTGCATAGTGGGAACAATATCAGTTGAGTCAAACTGATTGTATTCCACTTACAGCATTGTCCTCAGTCCTCTCTACACCTCATTTTCCTCATCTAGAAAATTCTAATAATAGTACATACCACAGAGACGTTTTGAGGACTATAGGAGATAATCAACAAATGCCTCATCATATATGGTGAGTATTCAATAAATGCTAATGGCTTCCATAATTATTTGTTTTTTTCTTCAATTTCTTATTGTTTAAATTTAACAATGGTTATATTACATATTTTCATCATCAGATCAGTTTAGATTAATACATATAGGTAATAAGATTGATCAAACAATTAAACATTAACCTTTCTAAATCCACATTACTTTTTTTTTCTTTTCCCCCTTCTTTTCTTTGAAAGTTGACATATTGCATATTGTCCTCACAATCATTCAATAGAGTGCAGTGTGTGGGCATGACTCACCTCCCTATTGATGTTGCATAGAAAAAAGAAAGAAAGAAAAAAAAGAAAGAATATACTTCTCTTTGGATTAAGAGAAAGCAGATACATATACAATCAAAGGTTTTGCAATTGCAGTGGGCCAACAGTGAAGGTTGTGATGTTGGAGGCTATTGAATCTAACCCTCCTAAAGCTCATCTCACCAATCTAGCTCTGCGTTCCATGCATTGTAATTAAGAATTTTTTTTTCTTGCTGGGTGGTCAAGGGCAAGTCGAAGCAAGACCTGTATAACTAAACATTCATTTTTTTGTATCTTCCAGAGTCAAATCCCCTCAGGATTAAATTTGAGACCATAGACAGTACTTTGTAGAACTGTTCTTAGTGTCAGCCTTCGGGACGAGTCACGGCCAATGCTTGGCCATTTTGCTTTCTGTGAAAGCCTGAGAGAATGTTTTTCTCTGGGTGACTCTCCTTAGACGCACTGCAGTTCATTCATCCCTTTCCTCTGAGGTCCCATAATCTCCTTGACCAGGAAATTTGGGGCACCTCTGAGTTAATATGTTTTTTCATGTTTGGAATACATGTCACTCTTGTCTTTTTGATATGTACTGCTCCTGGTGTAAACTCAGTTACTGTCATTCTCTCAAGAGTAGTACTTGAAAATAAGAGACTGGGCCAAAAACCATATTCTTGACAGGCTACAATTTTGTATTTCCTTGAATTTCCAAATATCTGTGTCAAAATTGTGTAACTGCTTATATCACA
>PVJA010036612.1:0-20960 GCA_004027025.1 Myocastor coypus
GGCGCGCAGGCTCAGCTCCCAGCGGTGGGGTTTGGGCTGGGCTGGGACAGGAAGTTAGTCGCGGGAACGCAGAGGCGGGGCAGAGGGGCGCAGGGGCTTACCCGCAGCGGGTGTGCAGGCTCAGCTCCCAGCGGTGGGGTTTGGGCTAGTAGTACACTTTAGATACATACCACATTGACCATAGGGGATTTGTAGCTGTGTGTAATATATCTTGATTCTGCCAGTTGCAGTGTTGCATGCCCATAATCCCAGAACTTGGGGGGTGCTGAGGCAGGAGGACACTGGAGCTCAAGGCCAGCCTGGGTTAAATAATGAGTTTAAAGTTGGTCTGAGGAGCCAGGGAGATAGCACCATGGCTCAAGTGCCTGCCTGGCAAGTACAAGGTCATGAGTTTGAATCCCAGTCCACCCAATAAACAAACAAACAAATAAATAAATAAATAAAATAAAGTTGGTATGAACTACATGGTAAGACCCTGAGTCAGTGAAATCTTGATTCTTCTTTTTTTCCTGTAGTTTATTTTTAAGTTGAACTTTTCTTCACCATTAAACAATAGGATGGCAGAGACACAGAGGAGGCTACTACATTATTTTCTACAATCTTACTCTATAGTTTTCTAGTGCTAGTAGAGGAAAAAATTTCTCCATCTAATATAGAAGAAATGTGATAATGTACTTCATTCACAGATTGGTGCATCTTTAATGGACCCCAACAGGTTCTTACTACTGATACTTCAGAGGTACGAGCTTGCTGATGCTTTTACCAAGACCATAACTACAAAAGACCAGGTGAGCAAGAGAAAATGAAATGTAAATTAGTCTGAGGGAAATATTATAGTTTTCAAGTTTATTTCTTTATGCATAGAGTTGGCCATGTGTATGTGTTGGTTCTATGTCCACAGATTCAACCTATCACAGATTTTATATATATATGAAGATTTTATTTATTTATTTATTTTTCTGGTGCCAGAGATTGACTCAGGACCCTGTGCTTGCCAGGCAAGTGCTTATTCTACTGAGCTATCTCCCCAGTCCAATATATGATAAATTTAATTTGTAGTAATTATTGATTTCTCTCCTTTGCTTAGTGTCAAACTATTACAGTATAATCTATTTACATAGCTTTTATATATTAGGTGTCCTAATTTAGAGATGATTTAAAGTACTGTGAATACACACACACACACACACACACACACACTTCTTTTCACTCCAGAAAAATTAGACTACATAGATCACCAAAGGGAAAAAATAGCACATAAAAATACCGCCTTCAGTAAAGAAAGTGCTAGTTGGTGGTGGGGATAGCCTAGTAGTGCAGTGCCTACCTAGGAAGTACAAGGTTCTGGGTTCAATTCCTGGTACCAAAGAAGATAAAAGAAGTGGGTGAAAAGGTATTGCTATGTTATTTTTAGAGGAAATATCTTAGTTACTTTTTACTCGTTCCTGGGACAAATACCGAACACTCAAAATGAAGGAAGGAAAGGTTTATTTAGTTCACACTTTGTGGAGGTTTCAGTGCATTTTCAGCTAGCCCAAGGCTGAGTGGAACAGAGCAGGGAGCATCCAGTTCATGGCAGCAGAACAGCAACAAAATGGTGACAGAGGCAGCCAACCAATCAGGGCAGTAGAGCAATAGCACGAGTCTGTCTCTCTTTAAATTATATCAGGCTCTCTGCCTTAGCCTATCCACCTCAGGCCACACCTATAATTCCCAGCGTACTCAGACCATAATCTCATCAGTACTAAAACACATAATCCCAGTGACTCATGAGTCAAGTCTCAATGTATAGAAGTCCCCGCCCCATGATTGCATGAGGCTTTGGCGGAACATAATCCATAACAGTAAAGCATTTTCTTTTGCATCTCCTGTTTTATATATTTGCTGCTTATGCTTAACAAAATATTATGATTTTTGTTCCCTCATCATTAAATAAATGATATGCAGCTCTATCACCATTTTTGTATCATTTTAAAAGAGTGAGGGCCAGGGATATAGCTCAGTGTTTCTATTTATGTGCAAGGTATCATGGACTTTTTTGGATTTGCTGTCCAAAAAGAAATTGTTAACCCCATAATTTGTAATTTGCTGTGTTCTGAAAGAAAATACTAGACTAGAGAGATTATGAGTCTGGTACAGAAACACATGTTTTATGCAGTTTTAAGTTCTTATGTAGCTAATTTATTTGATTTTAATTTTACAGGATTTGATTAAGCAGTATAATACATTAATAGAAGAAATGCTTCAGGTCCTCATCTATGTTGTCGGTAAGATTAAAACAAAAGTATTTTGAGATATAATAGAGATTACTTTTTAGAGAGAATGTTAATGAGGACTATAATTGATCGTTTCACTCCTTCACACTATTAGAGATTCGTGTGACTGATTTGACTGATAGATTTAGAAATTTATCTTTAAAAATGCACATATATTTTTATTTTTTAATGCCTCAATTATATGTTTATGAACTTTAAAGTTCTAGGATATAGTTACCAAAGATAGAAATTTTTAAGAACCTACTCATTTAGTACTAAAAATCACATGAATATATGTAACTTAAACATAACATAGTTAAATGGAAAATTATTTTTGTAATGTCATTGTATAAAATTATTTGCACAAATGTTGGTAACACCTAGTTTCAATAAGGATAGTTAGGGAAAGACAAAGTTCTTTGTTAGAAATAATGTTTAAGTTATGGCACTGACCTTCAGAAATACGTTTTATATTTCAGTGGAGAGTTATATACATATTCATTTAGAAACAGTTACAAATTCCAACCTATTGAAGACAAAAACATACTACATCATAGTCTTGATTTTACAGTGAGATGTGTTTATTGTCATTATTTTGTTCTCAGTTTTCCATTCTGGCTTTTGTTCACTTTGATTTTCATAGATCCTAGTGCAGATTCTAACTATAACGTATTTGTCAGGGTGCTAGTTGTGCGACCAGTTGTTTTTCTCAGTACATAATATTATAAACATTTCCAGACTGCACTCTATTTTGTCTAGGATATGCCAGTAAGAAACTAACAACACCACAAACAGCAGATAGATTAGGGCTGGAGGATGTAGTTCAGTGGCATAAGCACCTGCCTGGCAAGCACAAAGTCCCAAGTTGGATCCCTGAATGGGGGGTAGGTGGGGAGGGATAGAAACAATTTAAAAATGTTTAAAAGATATCAAAATTGAGGCCCAGCAGGATGGCTCAGTGATCTAAAGCACCTGCTTAGGAAAGCTTGGGCGGCTGTAGGGACCGCAGTTCGATCCTCGGCATCACATGCTGGGCCAGCCCTGCCCTCAGGGCAGGCTGAGCCAGCCATAAAAATAAATAAACAGAAGTTTTGAAACAAGAAAATAAATAAATAAATAAAAGATATCAAAATTGATTGTATAGTTTACCAAACCATAAAAACTAGAAGAAAATTTTGTTTGCTCTTGATATAAGTTCACTGTGTTCAAAAATAAATATTTTTGACAGCTCTGGTTATTTGTAACTCAAGGACATGAGAACAAAGATGTAGAAGAAAGGTATTTACAACTCATTGTATAGGAGTTTTGGTCAGAAGACAGATCAGAATGAGATTGTTTGGTGAGGGATGATGTGGTGCATGAAACATATTGACTTAGTTAAAGCAATTTTGTCAGGGCCCAGGGGACACAATGTCCAAAGCAAACATCTCTAAGAATAAACTACTTTTAATTCTGCTGACTATTATCCTGCAGATTCTGCTTTAAACTCTAACCATGTTCCAGAAATACTGAACTGTTGTCCAGAAAGCCTTTTTTATCATTTACTCTGTGTGTGTGTGTGTGTGTGTGTGTGTGTTTGAGACAGGGTCTCTCTGTACAGTTCAGGCTGGCCTTGAGCTCAGTTTTGTAGCCCTGGCTGGTCTTGAACTCTCACCGATCCTCCTGTCTCAGCCTCCTGAGTGCTGGGATTACAGGGGTGCGCCACCATGCCCGGCTCATTTACTTTAAATACTCCTTTGGCTAGAGTCTTGTCACAAATACAGACAAGAGTTTTTCTTTTCTTTCTTTCTTTTTTTTTCTTTTTGTTTAAGATAGGGCCTGAAATTCACTGTAACCCATGCTAGCCTCAAACTTAAAACAATCCTCCTGCCTCATTCTGCCTTGTGCTAAGGCTATAGACGTGTCCTGCCATGCCTGGCCCGCATAGACAATAGTAAGGAAGACCTTGACAGAAAACCTGTTCAGTGTTGGCCCGTGCTCATTCCTGTGCCATCTACCTACCTCTGTGTGTGTGTGTGTGTGTGTGTGTGTGTGTGTGTGTGTGTGTGTATATGTGTATGTGTGTATGTACATAAGTTAAGATGCCTAGACACTCATAGAGGTTACTCAATTTTTCTGTTTGTCTTTCAGTAAGCTCTTGTTTAGAGATGGGAGTTAATTATTCTACTTTTTCTTTTCATTGTATTAGGAGAGCGGTATGTACCTGGAGTGGGAAATGTGACCAAAGAGGAGGTCACCATGAGAGAAATCATTCATTTACTTTGCATTGAACCCATGCCACACAGTGCTATTGCCAAAAATTTGCCCGAGAATGTAAGTCTACCTTTATTTTTTCTTAATTCACCCCAGGATGGCCTAGTTTGTTCTTTTTCTTCAATTGGAAGCTTCTTCAAATTTCAGGAGAATATATTAAGCAAAAGGCACCAAGTTTTCTCTCATTTGTTAGTGGTATGAGTGACTTTTTGTTTACTTTAAATAGTGTTTCATGGCCAGGGAGATAGTTCCATGGCATATGAGCCTGCCTGGCAAGCTCAAGGACCCAGGTTTGATCCTCAGTACTACATGCCATGCTGGCCACTGAAACTGGACATGGTGGCACATGCCTGTAATCCCAGCACTGAGGAGGCTGTGGCAGGAGGACCACTATGAGTCTGAGTTGCATAGTGAGACCTAATACCAAATAAATAAAACATTAAGGCTTTATATTGAAGTTATGAAGAAGCTGAGTGTGGTACATTCTTGTTATCCCAGCACTTTGGAGGCTGAGGCAGGAGGATTACTAAGAGTTTGAAACCTCCCTGGGCTATATAGTGAATTCAAAGCCAGTCTGAATTACATAGTGAAACCCTTTAGTCTGAATTACACAGTGAAACCTTGTCTCATTAAAACAAAAAGAACAGGAAGAGAGAGAAAGTGGAGAAAAGGTAAGTCTGAGAGAACTAGGCAAGGCTGGGAAAGCCACCAGAGAATTATGCAGATCTGATTCCTCCGAAAGAAAATAGGAGGCATATTAAATAGAAGCATCCTATAGAAAATTTTGTCTCATATAAGAATAGAGTAGTGGTCACTAGGGACTAGAAGAGCAGCACTGGCCAGATAGCTAGAGGTTAGATGATAGGTACCAAAGTACAGGTAGATGTGATCCCTGGTACCATGTGCTGTGCTGGCACCACCCCCTGGTGCACTGAGCCACCTAGACCAGGCGTGGTGGTGCACATCTGTAATCCCAGCACTCTGGAGGCTAAAAACACTATAAGTCTGAGCTGCAGAGTGAGACCCTGTATCCAATATATTTAAAAAAAAAGAAAATACAGGTAGATAGCAGGAACTAGTTCTAGTGTTCTATACCACAGTAGACTGCTAGTACCTATCCAATGATTTATGGTATACTTAAAAATAACTAGAAAGATTCCCAACACATATAAATTACAAATTTTTGAGAGTTTAGAAATGCAAATTTTCCCAATTTGGTCATTACATATTGTATGAATATACTGAGTTGTTATGGTATGGCTTATAAATATATATAATATTACATATTAAGTTTTTAAAAAGCCTCCTCCTCCTGAACTTGGCTCCTGGCCATTGGCACCTTCCTGAGTCTCCTAGAGCAAACCTGGTTGGTGTCTTTGATATCCTGGTATTTCTACCTTACTCCTTGTCAGGGACATGTGTGGGATGCTTGGCCTTAGTGTGTCCAGGGCACATCAGCTGAGTCCCTGTATGCTTCTTTCAGCAGAACATTTATGCTTCCTCTGCTAGGTAGTGTTGTAGCCACCACTTTTCTTTTTTTTTTTTTTTTTTCAGGACCAGGGTTCAAACTCATGACCTTACACTTGGGAGGCAGACACTTGTGTCATGGAGCTATCTCCTCAGCCTCCTATAAAATGGCAAATTTTTTTTCTTGGGTGTGGAGCTGGCGCAGCATATGGGGCCAGGGGTTGAACTACGGTCCCTATGGTTGCCTATGCTTTCCTTAGCGGGCGCTTTATACCTCTGAGCCATCTCGCCAGCCCAACCATCACTTTTTATGTGTAGAAATTAATATAATATCCCTAAATATTCTTTGTGTGTGTGTGTGTGTGTGTTTGTGTGTGTGTGTGTGTGGTACCAGGGATTGAATTTAGGACTTTGCATTTGCCAGGCAGGCACTTACTCTACTGAGCTATCTCCCTGGCTCCTGTTGCTAAAAGATTTTTTTTTTTTTTTTTTTAAATGGCTGGCTCTAGCCGGGCGTGGTGGCACACGCCTGTAATCCCAGCACTCGGGAGGCTGAGGCAGGAGGATCGGTGCGAGTTCGAGACCAGCCTGGGCTACAAAAGTGAGCTCAAGGCTAGCCTGAACTGCATAGTGAGACCCTGCCTCAAAAAAAAAGAAAAAAAAATAAATGGCTGGCTCAGTCTGCCCTGGGGTGGGGCTGGTGCAGCATATAGTGCCAGGTGCAGTTGCCTAAGCTTTCCTAAGCAGGCACTTCAGACCTCTGAGCCATCTCGCTGGCCCTATCCCTAAAAGATTTTAACTGTCAAATTTTTCTCCTTTTAAGATTTAAGGGGCTGGCCAAGTAGTTCAGCAGAGTAAAGCACCTGCAGGCAGGTGCAGGGGTCAGGGATTTGATCCCTGGGCCTGCATGTAGTGCCAGCCCCACCTGGCAATTGAGACTGGGCCTGGTGGCACATGCCTGTAATCCCAGCTCTTGCGAGGTTGTAAACAGGCAGATCATGAGTCCTGTCTAGTAGTGAGACCCTGAATACCCTGCAGACCCTTTCCTAAAATATAAAAAATAAAAAGAGATTTGAGTATGAGTTAGAACGATTCTTAAAAAGAGAATTATAGTTATCTTTGCCATCAAAGTTTTCAAAAGAGGTAAAAGAGTGATAACCTGAGACCACTGGTCTTTTCCCTCTTGCACTGCCCAAATTATCTGAATCTGTTTCCAGTTTTGCTATTTAATGATTCTCATTATACTTATTTTCCATATCACCTCAAAATTTTTGAATGTCTATCAATTCTATTATTAATATCTTTTAAATGTCACCTTACAGTTTGTCATAGCATCTTTCTAAGCAATAATTTCCATGGGATAGTATGTTTGATATTGATGTCATTTTCCCCTGATATATTTGTGTAGGGGGCACACTAGGAGTCAAATTCTAGACCTCGTGTTTGTCAGGCAGGCACTTGTGCACTGAGCTATATCCTCAGCCCCCTGATATGTATTTAAAACTTTTAATAATATAGAACTATGTGACATCTAAATAATTTCATGTGTTATTTGTGACGCATAGACCATAGTTTGCAAGAGAAAAAGGTTTTGAACATCTTCTTGTTGCTACTTATTCTGACATTCATTTTCTTTATGAAAGAGGTTGTGTTAGACAGAATAGCATGCTCCGTAGTCTCTACTACTTGGCAAGCTGAGACAGGAGGATGACTTTGAGCCTGGTAGATTAGAGCCAACCTAGATTGCAATAAAAATAAAACAGTCATAGTGGTCCATGCTTGTTATCCCAATACTTAGGATGCCTAGGCAACACTGAGTTTGAGAACAGCCTACACTACATTGTGAGATCCTGTCACAAAAATAATAATTTAAAGAATAAAATTTGAGATTATTTTTTATTAATTTTAATGAGATAGCAATGAGACAGTTTCAAAACAGGTTAATAGGAGCTGGGCATGGTGCTGCACATTTGTAATCCCAACACTTGAGAGGCTGAGACAGGAGGATCAGTGAGAGTTTAAGACCAGCCTGGGCTACAAAAGTGAGTTTAAGGCCAGCCTGAACTGCATAGCGCGACCCTGTCTCTAAAAAAACAGATTAATAGGACAATTACAATAAAATACATTGTATATGGTTGTCTTCATAGTTTTTCAGAGTACAGATGCAGACATGATATCTTGTATCAACACTATGGTACAATGTCTCATTGAACTAAAAGAAAGTAGCTGTATATCTATCCTATTTTGTATATACAGAAACATATTTTTTTTTTCACTACAAAGTGGTCCTTCATTTTGTTTTGTCAGAGATGAGTGTTCCAGTGCATTCAGATATTGTTGGTGTGTGAATTCAGCAAAATAACCCAATATAGCCCAATAGTCTATAACAGTAGTGGGTTATCAGCTCAGTACATTAATATGGCTTTACTTTTTATACCTTGTGGTTATACTTTTCCACTGGATGGTTAAGACCACGATAAAGCAAGAACTATATAGCAAAAAATTAACTTTTGTATCTGACAAGGTCAGTCAAATCCCCTCAGAATTTACCCTGAAACCATGTACAGCAGTTTGTAGATCTTTTATCAGTGTTAGCCATCTGGATGAGTCACAGCCATTGCTTGACCAGTTACTCTCTGTGAGAGCTTGAGAGAATGTTTTGTCTCTAGGTGAATCTCCTTAAGCACATCGATTCCTTTGCTCTGTGGCTACATAATCTCTTTGAACAGAAATTTGGCACACCACTGAGTTATAGGATGTTATAGTACAGGTTCTCTTATGTTCAGAGTCCTCACTGACCTTGAAGGGTTAGGGCCAAAATATTGGCTATCTTTTTTTTAAAAAAAAATTAATTTAGGGGCCCGGCGGGATGACTCAGTGGTCTAAAGTGCCTGCTTGGGAAAGCTTGGGCCGCTTCAGGGACCACAGTTCGATCCCCGGCACCACATGCTGCGCCACCCCTGCCCCTGGGACGGGCTGAGCCAGCCATAAAAATGAGTGAATAAACAAATAAAGGTTCTGAAACAAAAAAATAAAATAAAAAATTCTTTTAAAAAAATTAATTAATTTAATTTAATTTTTTAAACCTTATTTATTAGCCGGGCGTGGTGGCGCACACCTGTAATCCCAGCACTCGGGAGGCTGAGGCAGGAGGATCAGTGCGAGTTATTTATTTGTATTATGGCTGGCTCAGCCTGCCCTGGGGATGGGGCTGGTGCTGCTTGTAGCCCTTCTTTTTCTCTAATTTTTTGGTCTGCATACTTAAGTAGTTAACCATCCAGAAGAGAAGCATAATGACGTTATTACCCTATAACATAGGCAGTTGAGCTTAATATCTCTATCTGTCCCAACATCAAACACCTTAGACATGACATGGAACAGGTATTTTCCAACAATGATTGATATTCTAAACTTTAAATCCCTATAGAATATGAAAAAACAATTACACATTTTTACACAGAAATTTAGTAATCTAACCATATACAACATTTTTATAAAGTCAAGATAGGCCTAGTGAAGTTACCATAAGTTTACAGATGTTGCTTATAAATATGTACAATCTTGTAAAACCTTTTTTATAAATGTAAAAACTGCTAGTGGGAATGTAGACTGTTGCAACCATTATGGAAATCAATGTGGATACTCCCTAAAAATCTAGCACTGGAAATTCTATTCAATCCAGTTGTTCCCCTACTAGGAATTTTCCCAAAAGAACTGAAAACATCATAACATAGTGATATGTGTGCACTTATGTTTATAACAACACAATTTGTGATAGCCAAATCTTGGAAACAACCAATATGACCATCACTTGAGGAATGGATGAAAAAGATGTGTTTTATATTCTTTATACCTGTATTACTCAGGTATAAAGAATAATAAACTAGAAGCCTTCATATATAAGTGGATGCAACTTGAAGATGTACTCATAAGTGAGATAAACCAGACCTACATATATATAGTACATCCCTAGTATAAGAACTCAAAAGAAGAAACAAAAAGGGACAGACCTAATACAGTTAAATGGAAAATGAGTACTTAAGGATTAAACAACAAATAGAGAGCAAGGAGCAAAGTTAGGAATCATGGCAGGGGCAAAATCATACATTTATATACATAAGATGGTTAAGGAAATGGTTGTAAGAATCTCCATCAAGTTTTTGAAACTAGCCATTAATTGGTAGAATTCTCACCCTGGCTAACTATATATGCTGATATCTGTGAACTAAAAATTACACTGAGGATAGCAATGTGTAATACTAAAACCATTCTTGGCATACCTGTCATTCTGGTTTTCTAAATGCATGCTGCTTCTAATGTCATATCAATTATTGATAGACTCTCAAGTAAATGCTTAAAAGAGGTAATAAAAGAAAACAAAAGATAAGAAAAAAAGTCATAGGATTGTTCTGCTGCAATGTTGTATATGGTGAGATAATTTTTTAAAAATGGAATAAATAAAATATAAAAGAAAAAAGGTTAAATTTCCAAGGTTTTACAAGATTGTACATATTTATAAGCAACATCTGTAAACTTATGGTAACTTCACTAGGCCTATCTTGACTTTATAAAAAAGGTGTTTGGTTTTCAAGGAAATGTTTAGGTCAGTCCTACTAAATATTATAATTGCAGAATACATCCAGACATCTATACACATATTTTGGTAGAGATTTTGTTTTATTTTATTTTATGTATGTATGTATGTATGTGTGTATGTGTGTCTTTTTGAGACAGGGTCTTGCTGTGCAATTCAGGCTGGCCTTGAACTCACTTTTATAGCCCAGGCTCGTCTCGAATTTGCACTGATCCTGTCAAGTGCTGGGATTATAGGCATGTGCCACCATGCCTCGCTTGATAGAGATTTTGAATTGGGTCCCATTTATTTGTTTACCTTGGATTTAGAGATTAGTAAAGCATGAGCATGTCCCCAAATATGGGTAATGACAGTACTATATAAACAGTGTTTTTCTTCTTTGAACTGTTGGCAGTGAGTGTATGTGTGCGTACGTATACACATAGGAATGCATATATATTGTGGAATTTAAACAAACATTTCTTCCTTATGTGATTTATACGTAGATCTTAACTTTTAAGAAATCAGTCCACCAGGGTCAGCAAGATGGCTCAGTGGTCTAAAGCGCCTGCGGAGGAAACTTAAGGCAAGCGCTGCGACTGCTCCTCGATCCCTGGCGCCACATGCTGCACACCCCCACCCCAGGGTGGGCTGAGCCAGTCATAACACAAACAAATAAATGAGGTTTATGAGAAATAAATAAAAAAATCTTTAGAAAAAGAAAGACATTAGTCCACCAAACACAGCTAATTGGTTTTAGATGTGATGTTTTTGTAGTGAAAATTGATTTTGTAATTTTTGTTTGTGAAATACTTTTAAGATGTAGTTATAAGTGGTACATTCCTATGACCCAGCTCTCTGGAGGCTGAGGCAGGAGGATTACCACATGTTTAAGGCTAGTTTGGGCTACCAAGTGAGTTTAAAACTAGCCTAGACTATATAGTGAGACCTTTTCTCAAATAAAAGTGTATTTCAATACATGAAGGTAAAAATGATAAAAATATTGTTTCAACAGGAAAATAATGAAACTGGCTTAGAGAATGTCATAAACAAAGTGGCCACATTTAAGTAAGTACTTAATGTTTCTAGTTCTAAGGATAGGTTGGTCTTTTTCTTAAACTTAGGATACTTTGTAGAAGCCTGAAGTTCTTGCCATGTTCCCAATTCTAGGGATGGAATGGGGATTAGAAATATTTGGATGAGAGCCAGACAGTAGCACTGAATGCATGTTTGCTGAGATAAGGGGGGGGGGGGTGTGAAAAATACCTATTTGGATATGGGTGATTTAGATAGCAAATTACTGAATTTTTTCGTATTAATTGGAAACCGGACTTTATTCATTGTTGTGTAATTTTTTGTTTTCTTATTTCAATTTTCTCCAGGAGAATTAGAACAAAATTTATAAATCTTTCATTTGTAAATGATTTTTGTTTTGTTTTGTTTTTTGTATCAGGGATTAAACTGTTGACCTTGAGCTTGAAAGGCACGTACGTAAGCCACTGAGCTATCTCCTGGCCTGAAAATAAGATTTTGATTTGAGTAGTTCTCCAAATTTGAAAAACTCATACCAGAGTGAATTTCTACTTACTATAGTATTATGTTTACAGATAAATTACTAGGTTCATTTAACTTACAAAATAACCTAGAGCTTTCCTTAATGTTCAATTGATGTTGAGTAATATGGTTGACTTAAGATCAGGCAGAAACTTGAAGCTATTGAGCCAAAATTTTGTAGATGCTTTTCCTTAGAATCCTGTAGAGAACACTCAGCACTGTTGTCATGTACCATTGCAATGATATCTCCCTACCATTTTAGTTTGATCTTAGACAATACTCTATATGTAACAGGGTTTAGACTCCAGAGCCTATAAAAAAAAAAGTCTGGTCCAGGAATTTAGCTCAGCAGCACAGTGCCTGCCTGGCAGGCGTGAAGTCCTGAGTTCAATTCCCAGTACCAGAGAAAGAAAAGAAGTTTGAAGAATTTGAGAGACATGGGAACAGATCTAGAGAATATTTTAAAAACAAAAAACTTTCTCCAGTTTGTTTGCATTTTATAATATAGAACACAACTGTTGCCAAGATTGTGTTAGTAACATAGGTTCAAAAATCTGTATATTCTTTTAGATAAACTTTTTGGTTATTTTTGTCTTTTTTCTGTACTATTAAGAATACCTCAGGGCCCGGTGGGTTGGCTCAGTGGTCTAAAGCGCCTGCTTGGGGAAGCTTGGGCGACTTCAGGGACTGCGGTTCGATCCCTGGCACCACATGCTGCGCCAGCCCTGACCTCAGGGTGGGCTGAGCCGGCCATAAAAATGAGTGAATAAACAAACAAAGGTTCTGAAACAAGAATAAAAATAATAAATAAAATTAAAAAATTTTAAAAAAAATGTATTTAAAAAAAGAATACCTCAGTTCACTTCTGTATTTCCATCTACTTAGGAAACCAGGTGTATCAGGCCATGGAGTCTATGAACTGAAAGATGAATCACTGAAAGACTTTAATATGTACTTTTATCATTACTCCAAAACACAGCACAGTAAGGTAGGAAAAAGTATGCTTTTCAGTAAATCAACATAAAATGCTTTATGTTTTATAAATCCATGGAAAAATCCCCAAGCCTTCTGTAGTTTTATGCTGGTTCTCATTAGTGTGTTAGTTCTCCTCTAAGAAATTAAAATTAGATCAGTAATCTTACCTAGTGTATAGATAGTATCTTGTGTATCCCTTTATACTAGGAACTTCCTTGCTATCTGTCTTCAAGGGAAGAGGATTCAATGAAGCATCGTGTATTTTTTGATCCCACACTTCATTTGGTTATCAAGCTTCCATCCACATCAGGATGATTCTGTTCTCATGATTGGATTCAAATTAAACACTTCTGTACAATACTATATAGATTACATATTACGTCACACCACCTTGGTCCTTAATGAAAGGAGGGTGCCATTGGGTCTTTTTTATTTTATTTTATTTTTTTGCGGAACTGGGGATCGAACTCAGGACCTTGTACTTGCCAGGCAGGCACGTGTACCCCTGAGCTATCTCCCCAGCCTTTGACTTTATAATTTAATTTAAAGTCCATTACATAGTATCTTATATAAAATGGGTACTAGGGAAATATTTTTGAGAACATTGGAGTTTCAAGGTTCTTATAGAAACATTCCTCAGCCAGGCATGTTGCAGAAGCTGGGAAGGCTGAGGGGGAGGAAGGAGGATGTCTGTGAGTTGAAAGCCAGACTGGGCTACATCATGAGTTCAGGGCCAGCCTGCACTATACATCAAGAGCCTATCTCAGAAAATCAAAAATAAGAGAAGAAGAGAAAGAAAGAGTTTATTCATACTATTTTTCCATGACCTTCCCTAGGATAGGTATTTTCTAGGACAAGGTAGCATTTTGAAGGATTTTTTGGGGGGGGTGGGGGAGCTGGCTCAGGCTGCCTTAAGGGTGGGTGAGATAAGGCATGGTAACATTTTGAATACATGCTTCAGTATAGAAAATATTTTAGTAGGTTGGTAAGTCTTCCCCCCTTTGAAATAGTATTCTATTTGTTTTGTTTGCTTAGCAATATATTTTATAGTAAGTTTCTTTTCTTTTTAAATAGGCTGAACATATGCAGAAAAAAAGGAGAAAACAAGAAAATAAAGATGAAGGTAAAAAGTGAGATTCTGAATTGAGTCATTTTTGCCTGTTGTGTTGGTAACTGTGACTTACTCTTTTGTTGGTTTTGGGGAGTGGGCAACTAAAAGAAGTACAAAGAATCTTGATTCCTATTTGCATATTAACATGTGGCTCACATCTGTGGTGAAAAAATTTTAAATTGATAAGCAAATACATTTAATGCATTTTAAATTGATTTTGAGACTAACATGATTACATCTTCCTGATACTTATAATGCTTTAGAACAGGTAAAAAATGTTATTTGTACAGAATCTATTTTTTTTTTAACATTTCCAATTAAGTATGTAGAATAACTCTAAAATGTACCTGCTTCCATCCTCCACTCCCTACAGCGTTGCCACCACCACTACCTCCTGAATTTTGTCCTGCTTTTGGCAAAGTGGTTAATCTTCTCAGCTGTGACATTATGATGTACATTCTCAGGACCATATTCGAACGGGCAGTAGACACAGATTCTAACTTGTGGACTGAAGGAATGCTCCAAATGGTACATTTATCTGAGATTTTCCTGAAGTTCTGGGGTGTGGAGAAGATCCTGGCTTAAGTCGACATCACTTATGCAGTACCTGATACTAAGCATTGTTAAAGTAATTTACAAGTGGCACAAATTTCTTTAGTAACATATTTTTGTGTCTTAACATCTTCACACTTAGGTGCCATTTATATTTTACATTTTTTAAAAACTGAGGGAAAAAAGATCTACTCATGCTAGCTATAAATTGTCATGTTACCATTTTTCAAGTTTTTCTTTTATTTCACTTTTATTAAAAAGGAGAAAGTACAATAAGGAGCTTCAGATGAATGGCCTGGGTTTGAATCATGGACAGTTCTTTAGAAGGAACGATTTTTTCATTAGTAAAATGAATATAGTTATTTTATAGTCTTATGAGAATTAGCTCATGTGGAAGAAACTATTCTTCTTTCTCTTTCTGTCTTGTCCTTTCTTTCTTTCTTTCCTTTCTTTCTTTCTTTCCTTTCTTTCTTTCTTTCTTTCTTTCTTTCTTTCTTTCTTTCTTTCTTTCTTTCTTTCTTTCTTTCTTTCTTTCTTTCTTTCTTTCTTTCTTTCTTTCTTTGTCTTTTTGAATGAGGTTCTCACTATGCAGTTCAAGCTGGCCTTTAGCTCACTTTTTAGCCCAGGCTCATCTCACATCGATCCTCCTGTCTCAACCACCCAAGTGCTGGGATTACAGGGGTGTATCATCACACCCAGCAAAACTATGCTTCTTAATAGTATTATAGATAATTTAACCATGCCACTCTGTGATAACTCTAAGTGGATGTCTGGGTCCTCCTGCTTTAGCTCCTCAAGTGCTGGGATTATAGGTATGTATCATCACACCCAAGTACATATTTGGATTAATAATGTCAGATAGACATCCAAAATTGTTATACTAGTTTGTTTTCCTTCTACTAGTATAATAAAAAGAACTTTTGCTGGTTCTTCATTTTATTAAACCCAGAACATTTGCCACACCTTTAATAAGTGCATAATAAGGCAACGTAACGTTAACTCAGGTTTACTTTGAAATGAGGCTGGACAATTTTGGTTTTCTTTTTTTTAATTTATTTTTGTTGTTTTGAGACAGGGTCTTACTATGATATCCAACCAGGCTTTAAACTCACTGTGTAGCCCAGGCTAACCTGAAACTTCTGACAGTCTTCCTGTCTCAGCCTCCAAAGTTTTGGGCTTACAGGCATGTGCCACTATGCCCAACTCTGAAGAACAGTTTTTAAAAATCATCCCTTATTTTTCTCCCTTAGGCATTCCATATTCTAGCACTGGGTCTACTGGAAGAGAAGCAGCAGCTTCAAAAGGCTCCTGAAGAAGAAGTAACATTTGACTTTTACCATAAGGCTTCAAGTATGTTTCAGTGTCATTTTTCAACACAATTCAACTCATCACCAATTTGTAATTAAAAGTTTATACCTTTAAGAATTGTTATGTCAGGGCCCAGCGGGATGGCTCAGTGGTCTAAAGCGCCTGCTTGGGAAGGCTTGGGCGGCTTCAGGGACCGCGGTTCAATCCCCGGCACCACATGCTGCGCCAGCCCTGCCCTTGGGGTGGGCTGAGCCGGCCATAAAAATGAGTGAATAAACAAACAAAGGTTCTGAAACAAGGAAAAAATAAATAAATAAATAAATAAATTTAAAAAAAAGAATTGTTATGTCAGTCCAGAAAATATGAAAACCCTAAAATTGTCTTTCCTTAGCATGTTTAATTTCTAACTTATTTTTTCAAGTATATTTTTAAAACCCCTACTGATATCCTTTCATTGTGTGTTTTTTTTTTTTTTTTTTTTTTTTTTTTTTTTTTTTTTTTTTTTTTTTTTAATGGTTGTAGGGTAGTTGCAAACATTGATAGGATCTTGCTTTCACTTCTTTTATCATTATTCTAAATACTTGCTGCTGTATTTAGCTATAAGGTTTATGTAACCATTTATGAAAACTGTTGTTTCAGAACTTAAAACTATTAAAGTTTATTGAATGATAATGTGCTCATTTTGCATTGTTTTCAACTTGGAACAGGATAGACCTAATGGGCTTTCTATTAAAGAATTCTATCTTCCAGTGTACATTCCAGAGACAATCGTTATAGAACCAATAGTTGTGAATAAATATCTCATCTATTTACATAATGCATTTTCTGAATCACTTGAGAAATAAGCCTATTTGTTGAATGGATCTGATGCCTCTCACTTAGATATTCTTTATAATTTTGTTTCTCTTCAAGTGCTTTTGCTTAGTGAGGGGAGGAATGGTAAGAGACTGGTTCATCAGGTGGCTTTCATGTATTAGGATAGGTGGAAAATAGAGACTTCTTTAAAATTCAGTTTTTCTCTTATTTTCTAATTTAGTAGTATTTTATATCATGTAGCTCAATAGTTCATGTAATTGTAGATTCTCGTATTAAAAAATATAGGGTAGTTAAAGGGATGATTGGCCAACCTTGGTTATTACTATAATAATATTAAATAAAAGTTGTAATTTTTATGTAATTAGGAAGATAACTACTATATTAGTTGTGTGTAATTTTGTGTTTTCAAACAGGATTAGGAAGTTCAGCCATGAATGCACAGAATATACAAATGCTATTGGAAAAACTCAAAGGAATTCCCCAGTTAGAAGGCCAGAAGGATATGATAACATGGATACTCCAGGTAAATGAGAGAAACTGAAAACATTCATGCCATTTAACAAGGATGTATTCTATTAGGTGCCTTGTTAAATAATCTGGTCCTTATGTGAATATCATAAAATATTCTTCCTCGGTGTACCTAGATGATACATTTAGTCATGCACTCAATGTGGCCTCTCATATAATCAAGAGGCTCAGTAAACATGAGATGTGAGACTGATACCTACCTGCATAACACAACATACTTTTATATTAAACTTTTCTAGTAAGTAGAAAGAAATTGAGGAGGCTGTGAGATAGCTCAGTGGACCAAGCACTTGCTTAGGCCCACCCTGGCCCCATCCTAGGTGCACTGAGCCTATGACAGAGTCTAGGTATGGTATCACATGCCTGTGATCCCAGCGCATGAGAGGCTGAAAACAGGAGGATTACTACAAGTCTGAGGTGCATAGTGAGAGCCTGCACAAAATTTAAAACAAGAAAGAAGAAATTAGGGCTGATGAGATAGGTCAGTGGTCCAAAGCACCTGCTTAGGCAAGTGCAGGAACTGTGACCACATGCTGCGCCAGCCCCACTCATTCCTAGGGCAGGCTAATCCAGCCACAAAAAAAAGAAAAAAATTATTCTAGAATAGCAATAAACCACCCACAATCCCAGCACTCTGGAGACTGAGGCAGGAGGACTGCTGCAAGTTTATGGCCAGCATAGTCTACAAAGTAAATTCAAGGCCAGCATAAACTTCCTAGCAAAACTTTTTGTCTCAAAAAGATGATAGATAGATGAATGCGACAAAGCGTAGTATAGGCATCAGAGGATCAGAGGTGTGACAGAACCCATTCTTAACATGCCTAAGGTCCTGGGTTCAATCCTTGTCACCACAAATAAGTACATGTTTTAAAGAGTATACCATAATAAATACATTAGCCACTAGCAGTTACTATAGTTATCAAGTATTATATACTTTATATTTCTTATATTGTATATCAGTAAACAATAATAATTAAGGTTCATTATAATCTTTTTTTAAAAAAATGTATTTAGTACAGGGTCTCACTACACAGATCAGACTCGTAGTGATCCTCCTATTTTCAGCCTCCCAAGCACTGGGATTATAGGTGTGTGCCATCATGCCCAGTCTCAATCATTGTCTCAATGGGCCCAGAGCATGGGGCTGGCATAGCATACCAGGGATCAAACCCTGGTCCCTATGTCTGCCTGAGCAGGCAGTTTAATCTGCTGGGCTATGTGGTTGGTCAGGCTTATTATAATTGTAAAGGATTGTACCATTGACACACAACATACTTTTACAATAAACTTTGACCAAAATGTTGCTATATTGTGCATAATCATATGGAAGACTATTCACTTTCAAAATTAAACAATACTGCATTCATAGTCATTTACTACTGATTATCATGACCACTCATAATTTTTCATATTAGTAATTTTATTTTTCCTCTGTTTGAGTGGAGCTTTCATTTTGGAAGTTGTTGTCGTGTGTGCACCCTCCCCCCCTTTTTGAGGGGGACCATGAATTGTCCTCACAATCTTGCACCTGCCAGGCAGGTGCTGTACTACAAAGCTATATCCCCTGCACTAGGGCCCCTTATAATATAAGATCAGAATAAAGTAGATTTTCAAGATAGCAAGAAAGTATTAAAAATTTGAAGTGACATAATCTGACTTATTTTTGTACAATATGACTTTGGTTACTTTAGAGCGTGAACAATCTAGGGGACAGGAATAAAAACAAGGAAACAGTAATCTGTGTAAGAAGTGAGCATTACATAGATTAAGATACAGGTAGTGAGAAGTTGACCTGACTAAGGTATACTTTGAAGGTGATTCATAGTATTTACTAATAGATTTGATGAAAAGGATGAAGGAAATTAAGATATAAAAGATGACTTTTGGATTTGATATTTAAACTGTTAAGTTGGTTGGTGGGAATGGTTACCTTCATTTGTAATCACAGTACTTTGGGAAGCTGAGGCAGGAAACTCACAAATTCAAATCCAGGCCAGGCAATTTATGGGCTTAGTGAGATCATGTTTCAGAATAAAGTAAAATAAAAAGATCTGGGGATATAACTCACTGTGCTAAATACAAATAATCCCAGTGGTAAATACAAACAACAAAAACTATTGAGTGGATAGCAAGTGCCTACTGGGAGGGCTTAGGGAGGAGCCAGGAATGTTAATGGAAGATCTTCCATATGAAACACAAAACCAGAAGGTTTGTGGGGGTTTTCTTTTTGTCTTTTTGAGACAGGGTCTCACTATGCAGTTCAGGCTAGCCTTGAGATCTCTTTGTAGCTCAGGCTGGTCTGGAATTCACCATGATCCTCCCGAGTGCTGGAATTTCAGATTTATCAAGTGTTTTTACTTACTGTAGCCATTAAAATAGCCTATTTTAAGGGTGGGGCATGGTGTTACACACCTGTTATCCCAGCATTTGGGAGGCTGAGACAGGAGGATTGGTGTGAGTTTGAGACCAGCCTGGGCTACAAAAGTGAGCTCAAGATCAGCCTGATCTGCATAGCGAGACCCTGCCTCAAAAAAATCACAAAACTATTTTAATCTGGTTTTGTTGTTGTTGTTGTTTTTTCTCTTTAAATTTGAGAGGTTATTTTCTAAATTCTTGAAATCTTTGAACTCTAAGGGTTTGCTCCTTTTTTCTGCTTAGTGGAAGTACTAGTTAGGCAAGTTTGATTAGTAAGATATGTTACTGTAAGATAATGACCATGTTAAATTTCTCTTGAAATAGGTTTAATGAATATGTAATATTTGTGTTAAGTGTAATCATTTCAAAATACAGGGCCAGGGAGAAAGCTCAGTAGAATAAGAGCCTGTCTGGTAAGCACAGGGGCCTGAGTTTAATCCCTGGTACCAGGGGATTAAATAATTTTTTTTCTTTCTTTTTTGTATTATGGCTGGTTCAGCCTGTCCTGGGGGTGGGGCTGGCAAAGCATGTGATGCCAGGAAGTCCCTGCAGTTGCCTAAGCTTTCCTAAGTAGGCGCTTTAGACCACTGAACTATCTTGCCGGCCCTGTGGAAAAAATAAATAAATGAAATAAAATACAAACCAGAAAATAAATAAATAAATAAATAATTCTAAAAAATAAAAAGAAATAAAATACAAAGCAGAAATAAAAGTAGATAACTATTCCACTTTAGTTAAGAAAGTAAATTATCACTGGGGATTTCATGCAGTACATAGCACTTGCCTGGCAAGCATGAAGTCCTGAGTTTGATTCCCAGTAACTACCTCACAAAAAGAAAGTAAACTAGTGTTATTTAGTCCAAACACATAATGTAATAAATTGGATATCTACTTCCAAAAACTGACTTGCTATTCATATACCATAATTTATTACCAAAATATATGAAAGCACAATATCTGCTTTTAGAAATATTAGCTTCAATGGAATGCAGAGCTAGATTGGTGAGATGAGCTTTAGGAGGCTTAGATTCAATAGCCTCCAACGTCACAAGCTTCACTGGTGGCACACTGCAATTGCAAAACCTTTGATTGTATATGTGTCTGCTTCCTCTTAGTCCAAAGAGAAGTATATTCTTTCCTGTTTTTTTTTTTT
>PVJA010036613.1:0-20962 GCA_004027025.1 Myocastor coypus
TTTTTTTCTTGTTTCAGAACCTTTGTTTATTCACTCATTTTTATGGCCGGCTCAGCCTGCCCCGAGGGCAGGGCTGGTGCAGCATGTGGTGCCGGGGATTGGAGTGCGGTCCCTGCAGCTGCCCAAGCTTTCCCAAGCAGGCACTTTAGACCACTGAGCCAGCCTGCCGGGCCCCAAGTTGCTAGTTCTTATGTTATATATTACCTTGTATTTGTCTTGGAACCTATCTGTCTCTTCCAAGCTGGAAACTAAAAGCTTTGATTTTCAGAAAGCTTAGTATTTTGTAGATTATGTTAATCAATTACTTAAATCCAGGTGAGAGTCTGTAAATAACTAGTTCATAAGTCATCTCATTCTACCAGACCTCCCTTCCTCGTGCCCTTTCTCCCTCCATCACCCCCCCCCATATCAACTCAAGCAAAGACACACTGATTTTCTTTTTCATTTTCTTTCCCTCTGTCTCTCCCCTACAATGTCTTCAAATATCTTTTGGTCACTTCTTTCCCTAGGCAGGCTTTCTTTTGTGTTATCAGGGAGATGCAGGGAATTCAAGAGAGGTATATTTAGTGGAATGTGGGAAAACTGGAAGACTACTCCTTGTGCTAGAAACAGTTGTGTAGGGGCCTGACGGGATGGCTCAGTGGTCTAAAGCGCCTCTTTGGGGAAGCTTGGGTGGCTTCAGGGACCGCGGTTTGATCCCCGGCACCACATGCTGTGCCAGCCCTGCCCTCTGGGCGGGCTGAGCCGGCCATGAAAATGAGTGAATAAACAAACAAAGGTTCTGAAACAAGAAAAAAATAAAATAAATTTAAAATTTTATAAAAAAGAAACAGTTGTGTAGTATGCGAAATCATGTGGGATGAAGGAGGGGATGTGAATGGCCTCTGTTTTCCCCAATCTATAAGAGACCCAGTGGTCTACCTGAAGTTTATTCCTTCTATTGTTTCTTCTCCTTTATTTGGTCACTCATTGTGAATATGTTGCTGAAGAACGGTCAGAAAGCCTCTTAGTAGCTCAGTCACAGAACAGATCATTCAGGTTTCATATTTTTGACCAAGCATTTTGTTTGATTTTTTTCCTCCTCACATTTGGGTTTTCTACCATACTTTGTTCAGCTTTCTTACTCTTTGGGGGCAAAATAGCTGCTTGTAATATTGTGTCCTGTTTAAATATCTAACCTGGTTATGTTCTCAAATCTCATTTGTGCTTTTTCCTCAGGATACATTTTATCTATGGGTATCAGCAGTGAGTCGATTTTTAAGGGACTTATTACAGTCTAGTCTATGTTTCCACCATAATTGGCAGGTGTTTGGGTTCATCATGTAAGTTAGCTACATGGATTAGTCATTGTGGTTTGTCACATGGCTCGGCCATTTTATTTCCTCATTTGAGTTGGGCATTTTACTTCATACTATAAGTCAGCCACATATATTCAACCATGTTTATTTGCTAATTTGTTGGTCAAATGAATATGCCACCTGGTTCTGCCATGCTTGTTTGACATTTCCTTTTATTTTCTTCTTGCACTATGCCTCTCAGTCAAAAGGAAATCTCACCCTTACAGAAAGAAGCTGAGTCTCTGATTTTGGGAATCCATACATTGTATTTTACACTGGGCTAGATCCATTCCTTGTTTATTTTTATAGAAAATTCTGGAAACAAAAAAGAAAACATATCTGAAGGCCAGTGAAGCTCAAATCATGGTTTTCATTATGTAAAAGTAGAACCATGCTTGATCTTTGAACTCTTTGTTTTTTAAAAGAGATTCTATTTCTATTTTATTGAGATAAACTAGGAAATGGTGATAGATAGGTACAGGATGACCATTTAAATTATCTTCCTTTGCATAAGCATTGATGGCAGAATAGAATCTCTTATGTTCAGGATTTTATGGTTCTTGATCTCTGGAAAGGTTCAGGAGCTGTGTTTCTTTTTTACTACTTTTAAATTGTTGTATTACATATTTCATTAGTAAATGTTTGCCATACAGAATGATCACACTGCTCATAGTGAATGAGTACGTGTACGTAATACACCTTAATTCTTTCTTTCCATTGCCCCTCCCCTCCCTGTAACTCTTTATTCCCTCTCTGCTTACAGAAGCACCATTTCCAACTGTTTCCTTTAATTCTCTTATGCTTTATTTAATCTATTTTCCTTTCCTTCAATTTTCCTTTGTTCTCCCTTGTCCCCCTTCCTATTTGAACAAATTCTTCCTACTTCCCAATATCTAGCTGCTAATTTGACCTTCATTACCCTTTGGATTTCTGATACTGGAGAAAAAAATGTGACAGCATTTAAACGTCTATGTCTGATTTGTTTCACTTAAAATTATGGTCTCAGGTGCATCCCTTTACTTAACAAGTCCCAAATTTATTTTTATTTTTGGTAGAGAAGTACTCCATTGTAAACAAAAAACACATTTTCTTTATCGATGTATCTGTTGATATGTATATGGGCTGTTTCCAAGATTTAACTATTATAAATTTTATTGCTATAAACATGAGTGTACCTGTATTGCTGTAGTATGATGACTTTAACACTTGCAGGAAGGTATCTAGAAAGGACATAGCTGAGTTAAATGGAACATCTAGTTTCAGTTTTTGAAAAATCTTGTTCTACCAATTCACATTTTCACCATTGGATAGGGGTTCCTTTCCCCCACCAGCCTCACAAGCATTTGTTATTGTTGATTTATTTGGAATAGTCATTTTGTCTGGAATGAGACAAAATCTCAGTGTTTTTTTACTTTGCATTTCATCAATGACCAGTGATGTCCAGCTTTTTATCACATATTTATTTGTTGTTTGACCTTTTTCATCTGAAAAATGTGTATTTACTTCAGATTCCTAATCTTTGGCTTGGGACTTCAAATTTTGAGGAGCTCTGATTTTTTGAGTTCTTCATATATTCTTTACACGGATCCTTTATATGAGGAATACCTCGTAATTTTCCCCCCATTTTGTGGGTTGTCTCTTTGCTCTATTGGTGCTTTATTTTGCTGAGTGTGTATGAAGTTATCTCTGCATTTTCTATTTTGTTCCTCTAAAATGAAAGTCTGTTTTATTTTTCCAGTGCCACAATTACTTTTAACATGGAAGCTCTGCAGTATCACTGCAAATCAGGGTCTGTGGATAATCCCTGCCTCACTATTCTTTGCATAAATGCTTTTGTGATTTTAGGTCCCTCCTGGTTCCATATCAATGTTATAATTATTTGTCTAGTTCTGTTTGGTATATGCATTTTGATTGTGCTTGCATTAAATCCATGTAACAGATTTGGATGTATGACCATTTTTACTATATTGGTCTTACCTATACAAGAATAGGGAATTTTTTAAAAATGTATTTAAAACAGGATCTACAGGATCTCACTACACAGATCAGAACTGTAGTGATCTTCCTGTTTTCAGCCTCCCAAATGCTGGATTTACAGGTGTGTGCCACCCTGCCCAGTTTTCACTGCCATCTTAGCACACCCTGGGGGTGGGGCTGGCACAACATGCCGTGGATTGAATCCGAGCCCTACATATGCCTAAGCAGGTACTTTAATCTGTTGAGCTATCTAGCTGGCCCCTAACAGGAAATCTCTTTCCATTTTATAATATTTGATTTGATCTCTTTTTTCATATTACTAAAGTTTTCAGTGTAAAGATCTTTCACTCTCTTTGTCAGATTTCCTCCTACATATTTTATCTTTCTTGATGGTATTGTGAAAGCTGTTATTTCCCAATTTTCTCCCTCAATAAATTTGATATTCATATATAGGAATGCTATTGATTTTTGAATTTGTATCTTGCTATATCCACACATTTGGTTATTAAAACTAGGAGTTTTTGGGGGGGTCTTCTAAGCAGAGTGTCTTGTTATTAACAAAAAATATTTTTTTTCTTTCCTATCCAAATTCTTTTTGTGTCTTCCTTTTGGCTAATTGCCCTGGCTAATGCTAACAGAACTATATTGAACAGGAGTGGTGACAGGTGAAGAAACTGATTATGGTGTTCTCAGATGCCTGCCTGTTACAGATATCGGCCTTTCCCGCCTATTTTCATGGAGGCTGGTGGCCCACAGAGAAGCATATTTTCAGATATGGCCCACTTACTGGATATGGCCATTTATCCTTTCAACAGTCACAGTCTAAATGGCTATAAAAAGAAAAAGGCTAAATAAAAACATAGATAAAAATTATACCTGTCCCAACTGGCAATGATTTAAGTACACTAAACCTGTCCAAGAAAAAACCCAGGGTCAAATAAGGCTTCCAAGAAAACTGGATATTGTGTATACAACTATACCAAGTCAATACCAGGATACTGCTCTGTGCGTCACGCAGCTGATATGTTTGACTCAGGCTACTGTGGATTGATGGCGGATATGCTCACACAATACTGACCTCTCACTCTGATTAAGAGGGCTGAAAAGGCCTGAGGCAACTTTCCATTCTCTGTGCACAGACATCTCTATCTTTCTTGAGAGACCTTGGCTGACTTTGGAAGTCATGGGTAAGCAAATTCAAATACTTGGGCTTCGGTTTTAACCTTCTCTGGAAAATCTGCTCCTACATCTGTAGTTATAATTGAATTTGAAGAGAGTCCTAGCTGGAGTTTCATTACCCCTGCTACGACACATAAATTCAAAGGTATATGATCAACCATGAATTTTTAACTGTCCCACAGTGTCCCACATCCTTAATACCAAGAGATTTTGTAGCAAAGTTGGAACATTTCTGTAATTCCGGAAAATTCCAAAGATTTTACCTAATGGTACTATGTCAGCCATGCTTCTTAAATTCCCTTGAGTTTGCTATAAACACTTGCACAACTCTTAACCCTGCCTCTTTGATGCCCACAAGTTCAGAAATAACCCGCCAGACCCTGACCTTATTCCAGTTTCTGAGGGACTTTTAAACTGTTCCTTCCTCAAGGGATGTAGTGGAAAGTATAAACATTCTACATACAAAATGCTAGCTAGACTTTTTAGAGAATTAGGAACAAGTCTATTCTTGAGAACCTCTGAAAGACCTAATTCTCTTGAAAAAGCAAGCCTCCAGTATAGCTTCTAATGCAGATAAGTAGTGCCATGAATGATCCTAATTAACCACAGCTCAAACGATCACCTGTATTGAGACTCTTATTTTTAATTAGATCTGTAATGTGGGTAATTTTGTGAAGGCTATAGCTTTCAGGCTCTGGATTTGTCTAACACCACTCTTTACCATACTTTCTTTTCCATAAGAAGAATTGATATATGACCTGTTCCTTTTCATATGCGGAGCTCTCAATCTCCAAAGTAATAGTAAAATTTTATCAAGCTTTCTCCCATCAAACAATGGCTCAAAAGTTATGAACGCTTTTTTATTTTATTTTTTTCTTGTTTCAGAACTTTTGTTTGTTTGTTTATTATTTTTATGACCGGCTCAGCCTGCCCTCAGGGCAGGGCTGGTGCAGCATGTGGGGCCGGGGATCGAACCGCGGTCCCTGAAGCCGCCCAAGCTTTCCTAAGCAGGCGCTTTAGACCACTGAGCCATCCTACCCCGCCCCTAAAATCTTTTATCTCACTGATTTATTTTTTCTTTTTCAATCTAGCCAGTAATCCACAATGCTCCAAGATAGTGGGAAAGCAATAATCCCTAGTATCTAGGACGTATATCACCTTTCAGCAGAAAGCTATATGAAGATATATACCTCTACTCACTCCGTACCCTATGAATAATTATGGGGCTATGAGGTAAGAGAAAAGGAGAAATAGGCATGATCTCTTCATCACAAAGTTCTGAAATACATCCACAGAACAATTCTTAAAGCTGTGCACATGGACTTCTTGTGAGAATTGGAGCAATTTTGATACGATGCCCTAGACCTGAGTTCAGTCTAAGAAGTGAGAGGTACATAGAGGAAACTTACCATTGAACTGTCTGGCATTGTGGTCTCTTAGAGTAGTCCCTTCTCATGCTGTGTAGTGTAATTCTGCTTTCACTTGGCCCATGTTCACTGTACAGAGCCTGTTTCTTTTCCTATTTTTAATAAATTTAAAACCTTCCTATCTCAAATGAATAAAATTTTGGATATATTTCAATTTTCTTTGTTTTAGTTTCTCCGCCCTGTAAGATGGGTACAGTATTTACTGCATATTTCAAAGTTATTATGAAGATAAGATAAGTTAGCACATGCAACATATTTGTCTCCATGCTTGGCACAAAATATATTAGTGCCTTTGCTCATGAACATTTTTGTTTGAAAACAATTTGATTTGAAAACAAAGGTGTTTGGGAAAGTTTTGGTTTTATTTGTAAAAAGTTAAGAGAAGAGGAAAAAGACATACAAGAACAAAAGTTAAACATTTCTTGAAAGCAAGCAATAATATTCAATCATATGTCCAGTCTTACATAACTATATCTGTTAATCTGAGCAACAGATTTGATGAAAATAGACAATATATCAACCATTGTTAAACAACTATTCTTGTTTTGAAAATCTGTAACAGATATATTTTTGTATATTACTCTGTTTGTGTATTTGCTTCTGATTTTTATCCTTGCTTTTCTTTTTACTTTTCAAAATACTTCTTTTTTCAGGACTGGGGTTCAAACTCATGACCTTACACTTGCTAGATAGGTACTTGTGCCACAGAGCTATCTCCTAGCCTCTCAAAATTAAATAAGTTTTAAAAATGAATAAATTATGGGCAACAGCTATTAGTTCCAGCAGGGAGAAAGTGACTAAAGCTAACACAATAGGCAAAGCTTGTATGTTTATCCCGAAATCACAAATATGACAGGTTTTGAAAAGTACAATCTGAGATTCTTCATAAAAACTCCCAATAGAGCAATGTTAAGAAAGTTCTTGGCCCGGCAGGATGGCTCAGTGGTCTAAAAGTGCCTGCTTGGGAAAGCTTGGGCGGCTTCAGGGACCGTGGTTGGATCCCCGGCACCACATGCTGTGCCAGCGCTGCCCTCGGGGTGGGCTGAGCCGACCATAAAAATAAATAAATAAACAAAAGTTCTGAAGCAAGAAAAATAAAGAAAGAAAGAAAGAAAATAAAAAAAGAAAGTTCTTACAACAAATTAGCACAGTCACTGCAACTGTATAATTATGTCAGATCATATGAGACAAACCTTATTTTGTGATTGGCACAATCATATTTTGCATTGTTTTTGATCAAAAAAGAGGAACTATAGAAATAGAAAAATTTATATTTTATTATTTTATTTTACTTTGAATGAGCAGAACATATTTATTGAGGGAAAGAAAGCTCCTGTCCAAAATAGGGACAGGAGGCGTGTCCCAAGTGGGAGTGCCCAGGAAGCTGTCTCTTCTAAGGACTTTTATAGAGGAAATCCATGCGGTAAGGTGGGCCTAAGGTTGTGGAGAAGACATGGGAACTGACTTAGGTGGGTATGAGGTGGGATAAAACTATGGTCAACCAATGCGATTACAAGCACCATTTCTCAGGTAAAATTGTGATCCAATGTGAAAGCAAGTCACGTAGCAAGTGAGCAGGAACACCACCTATTGGGATTGGACTCCTAACCCTTTCCAGTCTCTTTCAAGGTGACTGATAGTTATTTAGCTTATGAATCCCTGATGCTCACCCTTAAGAAAATATGTAGTTGCTTTTGCTTACTCTTGTCTTGAGATCTGGCCCATGGCAGAGGAGTGTCTGTCTCTAGTTGTAAAGTCTTCTTGTCTTTCATATTGTCCTTGAGGGCCTGATCCTATCTAACACCCTACAATATTTCTATCTAATTCAGCTACCTACAACATTCCCCCCTCTGAAGATTTAACCCAAACTGCCGTGAGCAAACTATCGATGATGACTGCTCTGGCTTCTTCAGGCTGAAAGGGTTTGTACTTGTGAATTGGCAGTAAGAAATACTTTCCAGAGGTTCTAACTAAAGGCCATCAATAGACACCTAGTATTTTTATCTTGGGTAGATAGAATCACTTGAATCTGGAGAAGACAAAGTCAAAGAAACTATTAAATATACATAGGCCAAATAACATCAGCTGGAAAACTATGAACGCAGTCAAAATTATTTTTACCAAGTAAACAGTAATGACTTTAACAAAGATGACAAAGATAGGGTCTGGGGACCTCAGAATTTTATATACTTTTGATTTTATATACTGATGATATCTTTTGAACAGCTACTAAGGCATTAACAGAAGGATCTTGAAGGTAATGGAAAACTATGCAATACCCACAACAAGTCCTTCAGGCCTGTTGCAGCATGGTCCTATTTGTATTTGAGGTAGTTAGCAAGTTCTTATAAATTGTTGATAACTGATATGTAAATTATATCATTTGTGATAAAGATTTGACCTTTGTTCCTCACCATAGGGTGCAGAACAAAAGAGCCCTAGAATAAAACTATCTTCTAAAGTTGCTGTAGTTTGGATATGAAAGATCACCCAAAGCCCTATGTATCAAAGGGCTCATACATCATCATGTTGCTACAGGAAGTGAATGGAAAGTTTAAGAGATCAGGCCTATCAGAAGGTTTGAGGTCACTAAGAGTGTAGTCTTGAAAGGAATTATGAAATTATGGCTCTTACCATTTTCTTTTTTTTTTCACAAACTCCTTCATCATGATGTGCTGTCCCACAACACACACACACACACACACACACACACACACACACATTCTCCAGTGGCCTAAAAGAAGTAGCTCTGCTCAATTATAGAATGAAACTTCCTAAATTTTGAGCCAAGATAAACTTACTCTCTTTATACACTGATCACCAAAGGTATTAGTTATAGTGACAGAAAGCTGAAGGACACAAGTTAAGCAAATTTTACTCATCTTAGCAGATTCAGTATTTACGTTTCATGCAACAAAATGTATCTATCTGAAATGTTAAAACTCATGACATTTTCTATGATCTGGCACTGTTCCATGGCATTTTTCTCTTAAAATTTAAATTCTCAACTTAAAAATCCATCAAAATATAGATCTATAAACTAGAAGAAAGTGTATTAAATTATTTACATTATTTAATAATAAATGAAAGTACCTGTTTGATGTACCACAAATGTTAAAAAAAAAAAAAACTAAAAACCATAATAACTATAATAATAACCACAGGAGACACATGGAATTCTTATCACATAGTACACAAAAAATAATAAAGTTACTATTTGTTTTATTAAATGTTATATATGAATACAATTTCACATTCTACCTGACTAGTAAGTAAATGCGTAGTTGCTAAAGCATTGTGATTTGATATCTTGTAGTTTCTCTGAAATAAAAAGGAAATGAATAATAATGGTAATTGTTGTCCAGTTTTGGCAAGGAATCATCATGTAGTTTCAGACTCACTTATTGCTTTGTAATCATTGAAAAAGCCATTTAACTTACATTGTGTGTGCCTTGAGAGAGTACTCCTATTATGTGGTGCCAGGAATAGTACAATTATAAAACAAATATTCCACGATTCATATCAATAATCTGCAGATGGTCCTTTTAGGGCTATAAACATTCAAGTGGTACAGATTCTCTTGGCAAAAAGAAGACCACTCAGTACAAGGAAATATCTTTATCCTTACTGCTTTAGTTGACCACAATTTACTAGTCCCTAAAAAGTCCGAAGTGGGGACTAAGGATACTAATGCCATTAGGCAAAAGGAAGTTTTTTGTTGTCTTATGTTAGTAAATTTTGCCCACGTTGGAGAAACGGAAAAACCCTCTTACTTTGCAACTCACCAATACAAATAAATATTGTCAGAGAATATTTATCACTATCAACAGCCTGTAGTAAAATATCAAGAGATGGAAGCTATTGAGAATAAGCTCTATTCTACCATGTGATGGTTCACTGATCTTGAAAAAACACATTACCCATTACCAATGGGGAAGATACCAAAATAAGCACAATATTTATTGGTAAATATTGTGTAAGAAACTTCCTGTATTTTGGAAGATTGGGTAAGTATACATTTGCTTATTAATCCCATTAAATATAATTAAGTTCTCAGGATATTATGTGAAAAACAAACATAAACACACTAAAAGGTGAAGAGAGTAAGGCAGATAGTCTAGGGAGCTCAAAAAATGATACAATAATACATTTCCTGGATATTCTTTATGTCTCTATCTGTATCAGAATGAAGTACTACTCAGCTATGAAAACAAACTTGAGGCCTTTATAGGTAAATGGATGCCACTAGAGGCTATACTTGTAGCTGAAATAAATCAGAGTCACATATGTAAATATCATATTTTCTGCTAGTGTAAGAACCTGAAAGAATAAAAAAAGTCTGAAAGGTATAATAGATAAAGTAAAATAGAGAGAAATGGGATATAAAGAATAAATAAATAATGGAGATGAGGGAAAGGAGAAATGAGAGAAAAAAAGGAAGGGGGAAAATCCTGCAAGTATATATACAGGATAGCTGAGATGATCATATTACTAATTCTCATCTGTTTTTTGAAAGTAGCAGGTAATATTTAAATTTTTCACTTTGACTAACTCCATATGCTGATATCTATGATCTCAGCAACTACATCGAGGACAGTGATGTGGATACAAAACGACAGTTGAATACTTATCATCTTATTTTTAACATATGTTCCATTTCTGATGTCTTATTAATTATTATTATACTCTCTTTAAAATAAATTTAAGAAGCCGGGCGTGGTGGCTCACGCCTGTAATCCCAGCACTCGGGAGGCGGAGGAAGGAGGATTGGTGCGAGTTCGAGACCAGCCTGGGCTACCAAAGTGAGCTCAAGGCCAGCCTCAACTGCATAGCGAGACCCTGTCTCAAAAAGACAAAAATAAAATAAAATAAAATAAAATAAAATAAAATAAAATAAAATAAAATAAAATAAATTTAAGAAATAGTAAAGTAAAAATGACTGAAATATATAACTAGTATTTTAAGGGAAAATGGTAAAATCTTTGGAATGTAATGATAGGCAAAGGGTTTCTTAGACTTAATAAAAATAGTCATAAACAGGATAAATAGGACTTCATCAAAGTTAAAAACTTTGCTCTGTGGGAAAAGTCTTTTTAAAAGTGCACATAAAGTGGTAATATCCATAGTGAAAGAAAATATTTTATTTATTCACTCATTTTTATGGCCGGCTCAGCCCGCCTAGAGGGCAGGGCTGGCGCAGCATGTGGTGCCGGGGATCGAACCGAGGTCCCTGAAGCCACCTAAGCTTTCCCAAGCAGGCGCTTTAGACCACTGAGCCATCCCGCCAGGCCCGAAAGAAAATATTTTAAAATGACATTTCTGAGGTTGAGTTTAATTTTTTTAAAGTATAATATATAGATTAGTATCCAGTAATTAAAATCATTTCTTTGAAACTGGGGATAAAACTAAGATCATCTTTTAAATGTCAACAAGTAAATTTGGAATGTAAGCAAAATTCATGAACAGATATTTTAATAAAGTGCATGTAGTGATGGAAAATAAGCACATGAAGACATGTTCAACATTTCTGGTTACTAGAACAATGAAAACTACAGGCACAATCCAGCATTACTAATTTTCTTAAAAATGTGAAAAATAAATGATGGCGAAGGTGCAAACTGGACCATTCATGCATCACTAGTGGGAAAGTAGAGTGGTACAATAACTATTTAAAAACAAATTTAAAAAACCTCTTAAAACTATATAAATGTCATGCCTCAGCAAAAGTATTCCTCTGTATCAAGAAAAAGTGAAGATTTATACTCTCAAACTTTCTTAGTGATTTTCTTGTTATTGGGACTCAGTGCTGAATACTGACAACTTAAATAAGAGGATTTTATTTGGGCTCCCATTTCTTGTCCAGTCTTGGTCTGCTCCAAGTCAAGAAAGTATGGTGGAAGGGTCTAATGGGGTTCAGGTCAAGGCAGTCATGAAGCACACTGGGAAGTAAAGAATCCAGAAGGGGGCCCGGCAGGATGGCTCAGTGGTCTAAAAGCGCCTGCTTAGGAAAGCTTAGGTGGTTGCAGGGACTGCGGTTCGATTCCCGGCACCACATGCTGCGCCAGCCCTGCCCTCAGGACAGGCTGAGCTGGCGATAAAAATAAATAAATAAATAAACAAACAAAAGTTCTGAAACAAGAAAAAATAAGTAAATAAAATAAAAATTTCTAAAAAAAATAAAAGAACCCAGAAGGGATGAACATCCTAACAAGGCTCAAAGACCCGTCTCTTTGTAACAGACCCCGTGTACTGTTATCACATTGAACTATAGGACTATATGATTCAAAAATGCATCAAAATCCCTGTATATGAGAACTTTTCTGATTATTGTAACACACATATGAAAACATATATAAATATTTATATCAGGTTTATGGGTTGTTGCTCTTGTTTGTTGTTTTACAATACTAAGGATTGAACTCAGAATGTGTACACTGAACTACAGCCCGATCCACCTTTTGTATTTTGAGACAGGACCTTGCTAAGAGCCTAAATTTCCTAGGTTGGATTTGAATTTGCAATCCATAAACATCAGCCTCCCCAGTACAGGAATTGCAAGCATACGCCATCACTGTGTCCAATGACTTTATTCATAAAGTCCAAAACTTAAAAGCAAACCTAGATATGTTTTGATTGATAATGTTAACCAAGCTTTGGTTATACATACCATGAAATACTCTACAGCAACAAAACTGAACAGAAGTTTTGATTAATACACATATTTGATAGACCTCCAAGGAAGTAGGCAGAATAAAATTAGCCAATTTCAAAAGATTGGTTGTATGACATATCATCATTCTATTTATGTAACATTCTCAAAATTACATAATTAGAGAAATGGAGAAAAGTTACCTGGTTGGTAGGAGTTGAGAAGGGGATGAAGTATACAGAAATTGGATCATGATATAAAAGTGAACCTTGAAAGATCTTTATCAACATGGAACCATTCTGTGTCATAGTAGTGTATCAATGTCAGTATCAGTTAAGATACTTTATTTTAGTAATGGAGGTCTTTACCAGCATATTTAATTGGATAAAGAGTACATAGTATGATTCCATATTATTCTTTGTACTTGCATATGAATATACAATTGTCCCAAAATAAAAATTTGAATTGGAAAAATTGCTTCGGAGAGAAAAATTATAAAGGAGGTGGCAAGACAAAGATAGTGCAGTGCTTAGCTTTATCATTGAAAAAATAAAATCTTCTCTGGAATGTAGTCATAGGAGGCATGGTTTTCTGAGGTACGAGAAACAAGGCTTTCCAATACATGAATGATATGAAATATTTATCTTTTTATCCTTTAGTGATAATTAGAACTTGCTTAAGAAAGTGGGAAATCTTGAACCACTAGAATACAAACAGAAGAGGGAACAAAACCATGCCAAATAAATATTTTTCACTTGTTTGCATAAATTTTAAAAATTCATCTTCATTTTTAATCCTAAGGTATTTTGAATGCCATACAACAAATAAAAATGAATTTTATTTCTATTTACAGATTATTTGAGACATTGCAAAACACATAAACCAACTTGTGTGCCATAACTTTCTGCTAAAATAATGTGAACTTTAAAGTTATTAGGGAAGGATTACCAAATTGTAGAAAATTAATAACCATTTGTGTATTTTGTGCTCCATGTTTGCTCCAAAAAGGCAAAACTTCATCATCAGAAAAGTATAAGGAGAAAAAAACTGAATCAAATTCAAAAACGTATACCTAACCACTGAATGAATATGTTATTTCAGCCACTTAGTAAATGGTTTAAAGTGAAATTTAATCTCTTCTAATCTGTGCAAATGAAAGAAATACCTTGTTATTTGTCCTTTTTATAAAAACTGGTGTTAAATAGTATTACATTGAGTATCATTTTGAAAAAATGTCAAGTATTTTAGAAACTCATCCATAAAAAGATAACCGCTTTTCTGGTTTTAGTTTCATACTCTCAAATGATAGAATTACAACATGATGGTCTATTAGAATGGTTCTATTTTCACAGACAGACAGACAGACACACACACACACACACACACACACACACACATGGTCATGAAATTTCCATTTGTATAATTCTTAACTCTTCAGGTTATAGCTATTCAAAACAAGGATACAAGTATGAAAATATTTTTATTTTATGGCTTCTACTATCTCCTATCAACTATAGGAAAACATCACAAAAGTACTTTTAACTGTTTTACAGAAATTTCAAAGCAGAACTCAGAGAAAAAGCTGCCCTCTTTATCCTTATGTAAAATCTTCCCATCTTAGACAAGCAACTCCTTGAGCAACCCCTCCCTCTGGGACATGGACTTGTGCTTGTTATCATGGTCCTGTGCTTTTTCACTGATAAGGGTGACACTTCAGGCAGTTCTCTCATGGGAATATCCTCCATTAGAGGGGCAATAAGAAGTATCAAGACCAATAAAGCTAAAAAAGGGAGTTATAAATAAGCAGCATAGCACCCCCAACATCCTGTAATGTACAGGATGTGTTTGCTTTGAAGGCTAAGTTAGGGTTAGCTGTTAGAATGATCACTTTATTTCACATCTGTATATCTACTCACTTGATGTCACAAATTGTATAAATGGGAATTCTTGGTTTAAGACACAGGCTAGTTTTCAGCATTTCTAGTGGTTTTGGCATTGCATCATTAAAATCCTCCTGAAAATCCCTTGTAGTCTCTCAAATTTCTTGGAAGTTCCACTACAATGTGACAATCTAATTGCTTAAACCTACTAGTGTCTTATTATATTTTTATGTAAAACGTTACCTTAAAATTAGTGGCTTGAAACAGCAATCATTTATTATTATGTTTTCTTTTTCACATGTATTTGTCAATGGCTTAGCTGGATTGTTGTGCTTCAGTATCTTTCAGGAGGCTGTAGTCAACACGTTGGCTGAGGATGTAGTCATCTGGAATCTTAACTGGAACTATGGGATATTCTTCAAAATGGAACACCTCCATGGCTGTTAGCAAAAAACCTCCATTTCTCACCATGATAGATTGCTCTATACGCTACTTGCATGTCCTTTTGTCACTGTCTTTCCTGACAGTGCGCATTCTACAATGAGGAAGAGTCATAGCAGCTCTTATGATGTAGTCTCTAAGATGATGTCAGGTTTTCCACGATTCATGTATTAGAAATGTTAATAAGACCAACAAAGACTCTAAGGAAGTGATGGCATTTTTGTTTCATGATACAAATAGTCTGCTGAGGTATGCATGGGCATTACTTTATCTCCACTACTCTAAGGGAAAAAATTTTTAGTCTCCAATTCTTTTTTTTTTCCATTTTTTTGCATTACCAGGGATCAAACTCACCTTCTTGCACTTGCTGGGCAGGCACTTATGGTGCTGAGCTGTATCCCCAGCCCCTAATAAGATGTTACAGCTACTTCCTAAGTCAGACTTTTGGGGATCTAACTGAGAACCTTGCATGTGACAGGCAGTCACTTATGCTGCTGAGCTATCTACCTGGTCCTCTAATTCTTAAGGAGAGGTGTTTCAAAGAAATTATGAACAGTTTGAAAAAGTACTATCATGGAAAATTCCAGTTTTACTGGGCTTATTTTCTTAGGCTCAGCTGATAAAATTCACAGTAGTGACACATCAGACAAGATATCAGTTATGTGGAACTCAACTCACCAGCACAAATTCTGTGTCACCGTAAGAATGAAAACATGATGATTCAAAAATTCGGAATTTTACAGTGAAGATATTGACAGCTCTGTCCAAATTGTTGAATCACTGCATAAAGAGACACTATGTAGACAGTATGTACACTAATTGGCATGGAAGTTTCAAAAGCATCATACCAAGAACTTTTGATGTACATGCAGCAAAAGCACATTAGGGCAATGATAGTTTTGTCATGAACTCTGGTAGAAGATAAAGGACATAACAAGAGAATCAGAAGGACTGTTTACATGTGTGAGTCTGATTTACTTCACTTCTGAATATGTTCTCTAGTTGTATCTATTTACCTGAATAATTCTCACATTTATCCTTATTTATGGCTTAGTAGTACTTCATTACATAACAGCACCACATCTTTTTTATCCATTCGTCACTTGATAGGCATTTGGATTTTTTCTAAGATTTAGCTATTACAATTTGTGTTGCTATAAACATAAGTGAACAAATATCACTGAGGTGTGATGCTTTTAATTCTTCTGGGAAGATACCCAGAAGGGGACTACTTCTGCCAAATGGGCCCTCTAATCCTAGTTTTTGAGGGACCTCCATACTTATTTCCACACTGGTATACTAATCTACACTCTTACCAACAGTGGAGAAGGGTTCCTTTCCTCTAAAACTACTCCCACATTTGTCATTGGTTGATTTCTTGATGATAGCCATTCTTCTAGGGTAAGATGGAATCTTAGTAGTATTTCAGTTTACATCTTTTGCATTCCCAGATGGTAAACATATTTTTCATATATTTTTTGCCATTTGTATTGCATCTCTGAAGTTATTAATCAATCTAACAAATGAAGTAAAGGATTTATATATTGAAAATTACAGTATCTTGAAAAGAGATTGTAAAGATATCAGAAAATGAAAAAGATATCCCTTGCTCATGGAAAGGAAATACCAACATAGTAAAAATTGCCATACTCCTAAAATTATTATCCAAATATAACATAACATTTAATAGATAACAATTAATGTATTAATAATCCTTGGAAAACTTGGCTTGAAATAATGTAAATAACCAAGAACTAGAATGTATCCTTTTTTCTGAATTTTTACTCCATGAAATTTTCGAGAAAATCTTGGACTTAAGTACATTAATTTAGTTGACTACTTCACATAAGGTAATAGTATTGGAGTTTAGCTGCTCTGTGGTCAGCTGCATTATAGTAAAATATACTTTATTCCATTCTCAAATGCCATTTCTTAATTTGATGTCTCTAAATATAACAGCTCCCTCCTTTGAAAGAAAAATAGGATGGTGATAATGATGATAACATTTATTCGAGTCTATTGATATACCATCACAGGCTAAATATGTTACTGAAATTTAAAACCTAAATTTCACTGGAACTTATCTCTCAAACTCAACACACTGTATCTCTAAAGAAGATATTTACAACATAAAGATAAAGATAGAAGAATTTGGCTACCATGGGGCTGGGGAAAGAGCTCAGTAGAATAAGCACTTGCCTCGCAAAAGCATTTGGCTACCACATTATCTGGGAAAACACAAATGAGTACCCTAGAAACTATTTTGAAAGAAATTAATCAGAACCCTTACACTTTCTGCAGTGTATAGTAGACACAATGATTTTGTTACATATGTAAAGAGTAGAGCCGGGCGTGGTGGCTCACGCCTGTAATCCCAGGACTTGGGAGGCTGAGGCAGGAGGATCGTTGTGAGTTCGAGACCAGCCTGGGCTACAAAAGTGAGCTCAAGGCCAACCTGAACTGCACAGTGAGACCCTGTCTCAAAAATTAAAAAAAAATGTGTAGAAACTGGATTAAAGTATAGACTCAAGGAAAATTAAGAATAAATATCTAGACGAGAGACTCATAGTTATATTAGTCACTTATATCCTGTCCCTAGGATGAAACATCTAACATTTATAACTTAAAGGTTTATTTTGGCCCATAGCTTCAGTACATTCTCTAAAATACAAAAGGCATGGTAAAATGATTGGCAGAGAATATTTGCTCAACTCATGACAACCAGGAAGCAGGAAATGAAGGGAAGGGTTGGGGATGAAAATACACCACTGCAGATCAGGTTCCAGCGACCCATCATGCTCATCATTTGCAACATGCTACATATCGTAACAGAATATTCAGCTATGAATTCATCAATAAATTATCCCACCAATCAAATAATCATCCAAAATCCACACCTGTGAACACATAAAACTTTGAGGGGACACTTTAGAGTTAAACGATAACATGTAAAGAGTTCAGAACTTTTAAGAATGAATAAAGATGCTCTTAAGTTTTAAGATTGATATCATAGCTAACATCATTATATCACAACGATACATATATGTATATATATATATATATATATACATATTCATTTTATTGTCAAGAATAGCATGAGTACGTTGTACATGCTTATTTCAGTATGCATGTGTAAGAGTTCTACTGGTGACAGTCAAAGTTGTGATAGCAATTGGAAAAATGATAGATTTTGTGGGTTTATAAATATGAAAAGGAGGAAAGAGATTCTAAGAGCAAAAGTAGGAAAGAAGGTAAAATTATTTTTTTTTGTCTTTTTGAGACAGGGTCTCGCTATGCAGTTGAGGCTGGCCTTGAGCTCACTTTTGTAGTTCAGGCTGGTCTCAAACTCGCACCGATCCTCCTGCCTCAGCCTCCCGAGTGCTAGGATTACAGGCGTGAGCCACCACGCCCGGCTGTAAAATTATTTGTACTAGGCATATTAGTGGACAGATAAAAGTTACTTATGTGTCATTCATCCATCTGAGGCAAGTAAAAAATAGAACAGCAAGCATTCCTAAGAGTGAATAGTTGCTTTCTTTAGAACCAAATAAGTGTTTCTCATACAGTTAATTTCAATAGTTCTGGTTTGAAATATAGGAATCTTTGATGTTCTTTATAAAACTTGTGAACTATACTGTGAAAGGAAAACAAAGGATCAAAATACAATGTGATAAAAAGATACTTCCACAGAAATCATAATATCTCTAAAGAGGAACACAAAGAAGTGATAGGTTAAGTTTTGTGATCTCCACTTTGCCCATAAACAAAGATAGGATATACACTAAAAATGTTACTGAAATATATGTACATACCATATATCATAGGTGAATGTGTATGTCTGTGTATGTAGCACATATACACACAAAGCACACTTTCCCAGAGCACCTATCATAGTGCTTTGTACAAAATTAAGTGTGTAATAATTATGTTGCATCAAAGTTCTTCAAATGCTGTACATGGTTTCAGGGTAAAACCTGAGGGAATTTGACTGACTTTGTCAGATACAAAAGTTTCATTTTTTGTTACATGAGTCTTGCTTTAATTTGGTCTTAACCATTCAGTAGAAAAGTCTAAGCACGGGTATAAAAAATAAAGCCATGTTAATATGCTGAGCTATAAAATCCTCAAGTCAACAGCTTCTGACATTGCCATTTCTGCTGATAACCCACTACTATTATGAAATATTGGGCTATACATACAACTACTTTCTGTTACTTCAATTAGAAGAAATATTTGTACTAATAGTGTTTAGAAAAGTTATCATGTCTGTAATGTGACAGTTTCAAAACACGTTAGTAATACATTCCTAATAATTGATACAATGTATATTTGTTGTTCTCATTATAGTTATACAGAGCACAGGGTGTACACATGATAAATTTTCTAATGGCTATTAGTACAATAGATTTCTTCTCTTTGGCCTAGGAGAAGGTATTTATATACATAGTCAAATGTTCCATAATTGTAGTGGGTTACTGGCAAAACCAGCAATGTTGATTAGAGCCTCTTACAGCTCAGCATACTAAACGACCTTTACGTTTTATGCATGATGTTTAAACTTTTCTGCTGGGTGGTAAGAGGCAAGTTAAAGCAAGACCTGTATAACAATACATGTAGTTTTTGTATCTTCCAAGGTCAGTCAAATCCCCTCAGGACTTACTTTGGAACCATGTTCTGTACTTTGTAGAACTGTTGTCAGTGTCAGCCATCTGGATGAGTCACAGCCATTGCTTGACCAGTTTGCTCTCTGAAAGCCTGAGAAAATGTTTTCTTTCTAGCTTACACTCCTTGGGCACACTACATACCTTCAATCTCTTTCCTCTGTGGTCTCTTAATCTCCTTGAACAGAAAATATGGGAAACCATTGTGTTATAGAATGTTACAGCACAGATTCTGTTTTGTCCTGAATCCTCACTGACCTTGAAGGGCTAGGGCCAAAATATTGGCTATCCTTGTAGCCCTTCTTTTTCTATAATATTTGGTCTGTAAACTTATATACTTAGCCCTCCAGAATAAAAGCTAGCTCCAGGGCCCGGCGGGATGGCTCAGTGGTCTAAAGCGCCTGCTTGGGAAAGCTTGGGCCGCTTCAGGGACTGCGGTTCGATTCCCCGGCACCACATGCTGTGCCAGTCCTGCCCTTGGGGCGGGCTGAGCCGGCCATAAAAAAATGAGTGAATAAACAAATAAAGGTTCTGAAACAAGAAATAAATAAATAAATAAAATTTAAAAAAAAACAAAAAAAAAGCTAGCTCCAGAATAAAACACTATTACTCTAAAACACAGGTGCTTGAGCTTAACAACATTGTCTTTCTGAATATCAAACATGTTAGACTTAACTTGGAATTGATATTTTCCATCAATAATTGATATTACAATAAATCCCTCTACAATGTGATAAAAGCAGTTACACATTTGTACACAGATATTTAGAAATATAGGACAAAATATAAAATTAAATTAAATTAAATTAAATTAAAAGCCAGGCGTGATGGTGCACACCTGTAATCCCAGCACTTGGGAGGCTGACGCAGGAGGATTGGTGCGAGTTTGAGGCCAGCCTGGGCTACAAAAGTGAGCTCAAGGCCAGTCTGAACTACATAGCGAGACCCTGTCTCAAAAAGACAAAAAATAAAATAAAATAGAAATATAAGCATCCTGGGCCTGGCACGATGGCTCAGTGGTCTAAAGCACCTGCTTAGGAAAGCTTGGGTGGCTGCAGGGACCACGGTTCTATCCCTGGCACCACATGCTGCGCCAGCCCTGCTCTCAGGGCAGGCTGAGCCGGCCATAAAAATAAATAAACAAACAAAAGTTCTGAAACAAGAAAAAATAAAATAAAATAAATTCTTTTTTTTTTTTTTTTTGAGACAGAGTCTCACTGTGCAGCTCAGGCTGGCCTTGAGCTCACTTTTGTAGCCCAGGCTGGTCTCGAACTTGCACCGATCTTCCTGCCTCAGCCTCCTGAGTGCTGGGATTACAGGCATGTGCCACCATGCCCGGCTCTAAAATAAACTCTTTAAAAAAGAAAGAAAGAAAGAAAGAAAGAAAGAAAGAAAGAAAGAAAGAAAGAAA